>JAAAWM010011029.1:0-59709 GCA_036873465.1 Thinopyrum obtusiflorum | reverse complement strand
AAGGTCTGTGGTAAACTACTCACACATCATCGGAGAGGCTATGGTGTTGATGCAGAAGCCCTCCGTGATCGATTCCCCCTCCGGCGGAGCGCCGGAAAATGCCCCAAGATGGGATCTCATGGGTACAAAAGGTTGCGGCGGTAGAAATAGGGTTTCATGGTGCTCCTGGATGTTTTCGGGGTATATGAGTATATATAGGCAAAAGAAGTAGGTCAGTGGAGCTACGAGGGGCCCACGAGGGTGGGGGCGCGCCTACCCCCTGGGCGCGCCCTCCTATCTCGTGGCCACCTCGTGGCTTCCTTGACATCCACTCCAAGTCTCCTGGATTGCATTTGTTCCAAAAACGATCGTCGCGAAGGTTTCATTCCGTTTGGATTCCGTTTGATATTCCTTTTCTGTGAAACACTGAAATAGGCAAAAAAACAGCAATTTGCACTGGGCCTTCGGTTAGTAGGTTAGTCCCAAAAATAATATAAAAGTACATAATAAAGCCCATTAAACATCCTAAATAGATAATATAATAGCATGGAACAATCAAAAATTATAGATACGTTGGAGACGTATCATAGCTCATGGCAATGACATGGGCATAAACACGGCTATCCATGATGTTATCGCCCGCTTATGCTATTGTCACTGTGCTGAGTTAAGCATGCATTTCTTCGGAAGGATTGGAAGACAAAAGGGCTAATGGAGCACCTATCAGCAAAAGATGAAGTTTTAACCTTAGCTGGTGTATCGCCAGGATCTAGAGTATTACATCAAGAATTTTAAGATGGACATTCAGGAAGCCATATTTGATAAGGAAGCATTTCATGAAGAACTCAGGACCCAGAAGCTGAAAGTAGCCAAGCTGGAGGAGCAAAACCTCGAGATACCGGAGATTCGTCAGGAACTGAAGGACAGTAGGACCATGGTTCATGCCAAGGATGTTGAAACCCAGAAGTTTGGAACGCAACTCCAGAATATTAAAGGACGTCACGAGAGACTTCGTGTCAACAGAAATGGCCTGGCAGAAGAACTTGAGAAGATCAACAAGCACGATCAGAAGAAGACCAAACCCCTATTATATACCTACGTTAGATGCGACGATTGTGAGCTGTCATTTGTTTGATGTTTTTTTGACAGCCACAAAATAAAATCTGTCTCTTCAAAACTACTGTTTGTATTGTGTGTATCCCTCTCTATCTCTCTTATCTCACCCCAAAACCTTGGAACCAATAGAGGATGAATGGGGATGAACTCATATTTTTGGACCGATGACTCAATTGGAGACGGACCGATGGATTCAGAACATGGAAGATCATATGGAGAATAACACTATAGCCGGAAAGGATATGGCCCAGCATGCTCTTCAGTGCTTTGAAAGAGGTGCTGCTACTTGGTGGAGGATGTACCAAACCATCAATGGATGGCAAGGAGTAACCACTTGGGAAGAATTTAAGTTGACTCTGCTAAAGTCTCGGCTTGTGTCCCAGAAGTTGAAGCCTTATGGAAATGATATGAAGAAACCTCGTGCATGCAAGCTCTATGGAGAAATAGGACACAACCATAAAGAATGCAAGGGTGAATGCCCTCATTGTGAAGGAAGTCACCCAGCTGAAGAATGCCCAACTAGGCAGATTACTTGTTTCTTGTGTGAAGGGACTACCCACTACCCTGCTCAGTGTCACATTTACCCCATGGTACAAAGAACCATCCAACAGAAGAAAGAAGCAATGGAAGGAGCCCTCATGGAAATTTTAGAAGAACCTGTGATGAAGGAAGAGGTGGAGAACACAACCAAAGAAGACCCAATTAAACCTTGCACCAAGTCATGCTATTCATGTGGAGAAAAAGGACACATCTCCCAGAATTGTCTGAAGGAGGATCTAGTAGCATTCCCGACAGTGGAAGTAGAGTATGACCCACAGGAAATAGAAGCCCTGATTGGCACGGAAAGGTCCAGGAAGAGAAATAGATTGGATTCCAGAAACAACCTAATTTCTACAAAGAAGGACCTGAGTCATATCACATGTTTCAGGTGCAAAGATTCAGGGCACTAGTTCAGCGATTGCCCAAAAAGGAAGCCGAGGACCCAAGGAGGCTATGTAATCACAAGGAAACCACGAGACTTGTCAGAAGTAATATGTTTCTGCTGTAATGAAGCAGGGCAATTTGCCAGAGATTGTCCCAAAGAGAAGGAGGCTTGTGCTAAATAGTGGAGTTTGCAAAAAAAAATAGTAGTAGCAGTGGGAACATTTCTTTCTATTGTTGAGGTGTTGAGTTGAGGCATGTAATGAAAAATGCAGGAGATTGTAATAATTTGAGAATTAATAAAGTTAGCATCATTGGTATTGATTTGGATTTTAGGAGTTGTTACTCTATGAAGAAAGATTTTGACCATTTTCGAGGATATGAGAAATATGGTCTATGGAAGAATTTGTGCATTTCAAGGGTGGTAGTACCCTGTGAGGACACTTGACCCCTGAAAAAGATAATGATATTCCAAGAAGTGGACTACGGACAAAATAAGTACGAGTTTTATCTTGATATGTAGGATACCTCAAGAGTATGAAGGGATGAAGTACTATTGGATATAGAGGAGGTATAATGTTGGTAATATGGAGCAGTTGTAACCCCAGGATGAGTTGAAGCTATACATGTGATGAGGTGCGCCCATAACCCACGGGCTCCAGCACCTGCCAAGAAGCAAGCACACTCTTGCTGAAGGAAAAACCCTGAAAGAAGTTACGACTTTATCAATAGATGATCTTATAGGAGTTTACACAAAACCTGAGAGATGTGAAGAAACGATAGATGTTCGTTTAGCTTGCAGAATCCATGGATTTATCCGAACTTGGTTCGTCGACAAGAGAAATTCTGCAATGCTTGTGAGGATGACCGAGTGTTAGAATGTGAGATTCGCTAAACCATATACAAGGTAATGATTTGGGTGCGGGATGGATTGATCACCATACCGACTTACTCTTATTGTTCGCCTTGCTATACAGGATGGTAAATCTGAGTGACTTACCCATAGTAGAGCGACGACGATCAAAACCTTGTTTGAACCTTAGAATGGTATGACAATTTTCCCTTGTACAAGGCAGTTGTTGCCAATCGTAGGCCATACGGTGAGAATGAAGCCCAGACCCATTTCCTGCAGGAGAAACCATAAATTGATGACCACCATGAGATATCGATAGTTGTTTAGTATTGGCGCCAGACCTATCAGATAAGAAGACCCAGTCTCGGAAGAACCTTACCAAGATGAAAGGACACGAGATTTTGAAGAAACAGTTATGCCACTACCGGAAGAGCCAGAGTAGGAATTTTCCCGAGAATCTGAGAAGATCGACACTGTCAAGAATAAGGATGGAGGATATGAGTTTTGATGGAACCGAAACCACGCTTCTAAGGGTGGTAGCACACCAGACCCCCTGTGACAATCGATGGATTTTGAGAAGACCCCCGAACCTAACCTATTTCTTGCTAGCCTCTCCGAATCTCGAGGGCGAGATTCATTTTAAGGGTGGTAGGTTTGTAACATCCCTGTTGGGGATATGACTATCAGGCATGACCTGCCAGGAGGGGCCAGGTCATCCTGATAATGATTCATCTCCATGAAGCCCAAGATCGTAATGGCGGTTCATAGACAGGCTGAGTAGAGGGCCCAAGCCCAAAGGCGGCTTAAGGCCCGCGGTTATAAACCGCCATGTATCTATGACTTGTATTGTAAGGTATATGTAATTGGTCTCCGAGCCGGACACGTATATGAGCCGGCGGGGACTCTGTAGACCGCAGGGCGTCAACCCGTGTATATAAGGGGACGACCCGGCGGCGGCTTAGGGCAAGAAACAACAAATCGAGAGCCAGGCTTAGCGTATTTCGCTCCCTGGTCATCGAAACCCTAGCAATACCACCTCAAACTGGATTAGGCCTTTACCTTCACTGCAAGGGGCCGAACCAGTATAAACTCCTCGTGTCCTTTGTCCTGATTAACCCCTTTAAGCTAATCTCGTTGCGATGGCTCCACGACTAAGTCCTCACACTAGGACATCTGACGTGACAATTCCACGACAGTTGGCGCCCACCGTGGGGCCATCGCACGATGGTTTCGGGTTCTTAGAGGGCAACTTCGAAGGGCTCAAGGGATACGCGGTGGGCCGGATGACCAAGAGTCATCGCGGCAAGCTCTACATCGACGACGCAGGCTGGGGCCCCGAGGCCGGCTCAATTGAGTACGGGTACCGGGTCCCCTTCAGCGGAATTCACGTCTTCATTGGCAAAATTGGCGAGCCGGGCCCTGTGCCAGACATCTGCACCGACATCATCGAGACGGCTCAGCGTGCGAGACTCGCCCGTGTTCGGCCCGCCAGGAAACGTGCCTTCGTGGGATTCATCCACGGAGCGGAATCTGAGGATAGATTGGTGTCTGGCGGTGAGACGGTCATTTACTTCGATGGTGAATCGTCCACCGACGAGACTGAGTCTTTGTACCAACTGCAAGACGGCCGGCTCGGGGGCTGTTCTGATGGTGACAGTATTCCGGACCCCTGTGAGCCGCCGAACCGGGTTGCGATCTTCATGGCCGGCACACAGCCGGTGCAGCACTCATCGACTGCAACAGCACTGATTTTCGGGTCAGCAGCGGTGACGGCTGCCGGGGCAGTAGGCCCTGTGCGCCCGCTGGCTCAAGTCTTAACTAATTTAGTGGATAAACTGACGGCGCTGGTGACTACGGTGGTTAACCCAGCAGATCAGGATCAACACAATGCGGCAATTGCAAAATTGCGTGATGAGATAGCACAGGCTAAGGAGGAGCTGAACGCGGAAAATGTGAGGATGGCTGAGGAGCGAGCCGCTCTGGATTCTCAGGCGCAGCGGATTCAGTCGGAGTCATACCGGCTCATGCTAGATCAGAACGCTTCAAATGATGTCATGAGGAGGAGGCATCGGAGTCATCTGCCCCCGGTTTACGAGGCGAGGAATCTCTTTAACATGCTAGGAGCAGGAACCAGTAACCCGGCGGTGGTAAACCGGGTCGAGACACCTGGAACGGGCGTGCCGATTCAGCCATGAATGGCGGACCCGCCTCGTCAGAGCAATAACCCGCCGCAGCACGTACCAACACCGCCGGGTCATTACTCTAACCCTTTGGATAACATGATCGCTGCAGCGTCACGATTGGCGGCTCTCCCGGTTGAAGGTGAATCTCTGACAGCGGTTGAAACACGGAGGGCCAGAGATCTCCTTCAAACTGCTTTGGTTCAACAGCAGGCGTATTCTTATAGTCATGACAGGATTCATTCCACCCCTCGCCCAAGCCGGAGTTATAGCAGGCATCTGGATGAACCAGCTGTATCAAGCAGTGCGCGAAACCGTAACCCGCCGCGCGGGAATAACTCGGCAGGCGGCGGTGCTGATGCTCAAAACGTGGTGGATCAAGGTAGAGTACGCCGAGAGGCCGAGTTAGAGGCACAGTATGCGGCCCATCAACTTACTCCGGTTCGGCCAACAACTTCAGTGGAGCCGGGTGTAACTTTCAGGAATTTGGGCGTGCCGTGTTTAGTACCGGCTCTATGCAATGAACGTCTACCCAAGGACTTCAAGGGTCCCTGTAAGGTGCCTAATTATACAGCCGACTTAGCTCCTGAGGCATGGATTGAGAGTTATGAGATGGCCATGGAATTGCTGGATGTTAGCGAAGCTGCGTGTGCTAAGTATTTCCCCTTGATGTTGGAAGGGACGGCCCGTACTTGGTTAAAGGGGCTCCCTGCCAACTCCATTGGGTCATGGGCCGAGTTAAAGGCTCGGTTTATCCAGAATTTTAAAGACACATGCAAGCAGCCCATGTCCATTGTGGATTTGGCCGCATGTGTCCAAGAAGAAGGTGAATCGACGACTCATTGGGTGCGCCGGGTTTCGACCATCCTGCACTCATCAGATCGCATCAAGGCCGATTCAACGGTCTTAATGTTGGAGAGTAATTGCCGGTTCACGCCTCTAAAGCAGAAGTTGGGGCAGCTCAAACGCCACTGCAATGACATGGGGACGCTCATGGCGGCTCTGGTTAAGTATGCTAACTCTGATGGTACCAAGGACCCCGAGTCTGATGATGATAAGCCGGGAAAGGGAATGAAGAGCAGCAACAATAAGGGGCAGCAGCATAACCCGGCGAGCCAGGGAGGCAACGGTAAGCGCAAAGCTGATAATAGTTTTGACTTTGTGGCTAACACCAATGCGCAGAATAATGGTCCGCATCGTAAGGGTAAACCGCCCCCTCAGAATGGAGGATCAGGCATCAACCTTGAGCAGCTGTTAAATCAGCCCTGTCCAAAGCACGGGACGCGAGAAAGGCCATCTACGCACCTCTGGAAGGATTGCTTCATTATGAAGGAGTTCAAGAATTCAAACTTTTACCAAGGCGGCCATGGACCGGGTGGCAGTTCAGGATCCGGCTTTCAAGGACCGGGTTACGGCAGTGGCGGCTCTAACTCCGGGTTTCAAGGAAATCAAGGCAATCATGGTAATCAAGGTGGTTACAATCAACAGAATAACCAGGGGAATCAACAGCAGCAGCATTCTGGTTATCAAAGCAACCCGAAGCAGTTGAATAGTGGGCAGTATCATGTTTTTACCACTAGCTTATGTAAGCGTGATCAGAAGCTTCATAAGAGGGCAGTCAATGCCGTTGAGCCGGCGGTTCCCCGTTACTTGCGCTGGTCTGAGCAACCCATTGTGTGGAGCCGGGAAGATCACCCGCCCCGGGTTGACAATCTGGGTCACTTGGCTCTAGTAGTTGCACCTCAGGTTGGAGGATATAAGTTCACCAAGGTACTCATGGATGGAGGGAGCAGTATCAATATCCTTTATTATGAAACCTTCCACCGCATGGGGTTGACTGATAAAAACCTTAAGCCGTCAAACACCGTTTTCCATGGCGTGGTGCCTGGTAAGTTGGCTTATCCGGTTGGTAAAATAGCTCTGGAGGTTGCTTTTGGAGACGATCATGATTCTAGGTCTGAGACATTGACCTTTGAAGTGGTGAAAATTCAAAGCCCATATCACGCTCTGTTCGGGCGGCAGGCTTACGCCAAGTTCATGACACGACCTTGTTATGTGTATCTGCAGCTTAAGATGCCGGGTCACAAGGGAACCATCACGGTGCATGGGGGCCAGAGGATAGCTTTGGAGTGTGAGGAAGGAGACGCTGCTTATGCTGAGTCTGCTTGCGCAACGGAAGAGTTGAAATTTTACAAAGATAATGTTGACCCGGCGGACATGATGTCTCTAAAGAAGCCAACCACAGAGAAGGATCCTTCACTCAAATTTAAGTCGGCAGATGACACTAAGATGGTTGACTTCGTTCCTGGCGATTCATCGAAGCAGTTCAGTATCAGTGCCAATCTGGATCCAAAATAGGAAAGCGCGCTCATCGAGTTCATCCGTGAGAACCGGGACATCTTTGCATGGAAACCTTCAGACATGCCGGGTGTACCGAGAGAACTCGCTGAGCACACTCTTAATATTGATCCAAAGTTTAAGCCGGTCAAATAGTTTCTTCGCCGATTCAACAAGGAGAGGCGGAAGGCCATTGGAGAAGAAGTGGCCCGGCTCTTGGCAGCTGGGTTTATCGTTGAAGTTTTCCATCCTGAATGGTTGGCTAACCCGGTGCTGGTACTCAAGAAGAATGGCACTTGGCAGATGTGTGTGGATTACACAGACTTGAACAAGGCTTGTCTGGCTGATCCGTTTGCTCTCCCTCGTATTGATCAAATCATTGATGCTACGGCGGGTTGTGAGCGTCTGAGTTTTCTGGATGCTTATTCTGGTTATCATCAGATCAAGCTGGCAGTTAAGGACCAGGAGAAGACAGCTTTCGTTACTCCGTTTGGAGCCTTCTGCTATGTGTCTATGCCTTTTGGGCTCAAGAGTGCCCAGGCGACTTATCAGCGGTGTGTGCAAAATTGCCTTCACAATCAGATTGGGCGTAATGTTCATGCTTATGTTGATGACATTGTGGTGAAGTCAAGAAAGAAGGAGACCCTGATTGATGATTTGAAGGAGACATTTGATAATCTCCGGGTCTACAAGATGATGCTTAATCTGGCTAAATGTGTCTTTGGTGTGCCTGCAGGCAAGCTCTTGGGTTTTTTGGTTTCTAACAGAGGCATTGAAGCTAACCCGGAGAAAATCAAAGCCATCACTTCTCTGGCTAAGCCGGCGTGCATTAATGATGTTCAGCGCTTGGCGGGTCGTATTGCCGCTTTGAGCCGGTTCATAAGCCGGCTGGGTGAGAAGGCTATCCCCCTCTATCAAATGATGAAGAAGATAGATCATTTTGTTTGGAGCGATGCGGCTAACCAAGCATTTGAGGATTTGAAGAAACAGTTGGCTGAGCCGCCCGTGCTTGCTGCCCCTGTTGATAAAGAGCCTCTGTTGTTATACGTGGCTGCTAACAGCCAGGCCGTCAGTGTGGCTATAGTGGTAGAGAGGAAGGAAGCAGGCAAGGAATATCTGGTTCAACGGCCAGTTTATTATATCAGTGAGGTGCTCATTGAGTCCAAGTAGAGATACCCACATTGGCAGAAGCTTGTGTATGGAGTTTTCATGGCAAGCCGGAAGCTTAAGCAATATTTTCAGGGTCATCCCATCACCGTGGTTAGTTCTGCTCCTTTGGGGGATATCATCCAAAACAGGGAAGCAACTGGCCGGGTTGCTAAGTGGGCCATTGAGCTTGGGCCGCAAGGGCTAAAATATGTGCCTCGGACGGCTATCAAGTCTCAAGCGCTTGTGGATTTCATCAATGATTGGACAGAGTTGCAGGCGCCAGAGGAAAAGCCGGACAACACGTATTAGACTATTCACTTTGACGGGTCTAGGCAACTGGAGGGCTCGGGGGCTGGAGTTGTTTTGACTTCCCCACGAGGTGATAAATTTTCCTATGTCCTCCGATTAATGTTCCCTTGTACTAACAATGCAGTTGAGTATGAGGCCCTGCTCCATGGTCTTCGGGTAGCTAAGGAGATGAATTTAAGCCGGGTGAGATGCTTTGGCGATTCAGATCTGGTGGCCAAGCAGGTCTCTGGTACTTGGGATTCAAAGGATCCGCTTATGGCGGCTTATCATCGGGAGGTCGATGCCATTGCAGGTCACTTCAAGGGTTACCAGGTCAAACATATCGATCGAAGGAAGAATGAGGCGGCTGATAATTTAAGCCAGCTAGGTTCTCAGCGTAAGCCGGTACCACCAAACACGTTCCTGGATGTTCTACTCAATCCTTCGGTCAAGTTGCCTACGGAGGAGGACCTTGCTATTCCTGACCCAGAGGCACAGTTCGTGGCGTCTCTTCATGTTATTCTTGATTGGACAGTGCCCTATTTGGCTTACATGACCCGGGGTGAGTTACCTGAGGATGAAATTTTGGCCAGGCAGATAACCCGACGATCTAAGTCAATGACAATAGTCAATGGGGAGCTGCACCATTGCAGTGTTACAGGGGCGTTTCAGCGATGCGTCTCTCCTGAAGAAGGTTGTGAGATTCTGTGTGAGATCCACGAAGGAGATTGTGGTCATCATGCCGGCTCTAAATCTCTGGTGGCCAAGGCTTTTCGTCACGGCTTCTATTGGCTGACGGCTCATGCTGATGCTGAGGACTTGGTCAGGAAATGTGACGGTTGTCAGAAGTTTTCACGATGAGCTCATGTTTCGCCTCAGGAATTGAGGATGATTCCAATCACTTGGCCATTTGCAACTTGGGGGCTTGACATGGTTGGACCTTTCAAGAGGTCCAAGGATAAGAAGACCCACCTCTTGGTGGCGGTTGATAAATTCACAAAGTAGGTCGAGGCAGAGCCAGTGAGCAAGTGTGATGCGGCCACGGCGGTTCAATTCATGAAGAAGGTGATCTCCTGCTTTGGTTTTCCACACAGCATTATAACAGATAATGGCACTAATCTCTCCAAGGGTGCTATGAAGGATTTTTGTCAACGTGAGCACATCCGGCTTGATGTATCGTCAGTGGCTCACCCTCAATCTAATGGTCAAACTGAGAGAGCTAATCAAGAGATACTGAGAGGCATCAAGCCCCGGCTTATGGTTCCTTTGCAGAGGACGCCGGGTTGTTGGGTGAAAGAGTTACCTTCCATCTTGTGGAGCATTAATACTACCCCCAACAGGTCTATGGGTTACACGCCTTTCTTCATGGTTTACGGAGCAGAGGCGGTTCTCCCTAGTGACATCCGTCATGACTCTCCTCGTGTGGCGGCTTATGTTGAGGCGGACAATGAACAAGCACGTCAAGAGGCGCTGGACCTGTTAGATGAGAAGCGGGACATAGCGGCGGCTCGTTTGGCGATTTACCAGTAAGATCTGCATCGTTACCACAGCCGCCGGGTTAAAACCAGAACTTTCCAAGAAGGCGATCTAGTGCTGCGGCTCATCCAGGATTAGACTGATATGCACAAGTTATCCCCACCTTGGGAAGGACCCTTTGTGGTCAGCAAGAATCTGAACAACGGGTCATACTACCTTATTGATGTTCGAGAGCACAAAGACTCACGTAAATCGGAGGAGGAGACCCACATGCCATGGAATATTGCTCACCTTCGGCCTTATTACACTTGAGCCATCGACTCTTCTGATGTACATATTATAATGTATATATTATGATTAATATAATAAAGTCGGCATGCCTGTCAAAGCAGGGCCTCTGTCATTTTCTCTTTGAATCATGAGTTGTTGTTCACTTGGGGGCTTGCTACCCAGATTAAAGGGACCAAAGAGAGTCTGTTGCCAAAGCACAACTCAAACATAGGTTCCCATTGAGCATAGCTCAGAAATATTGCTTGGGGACTCTTTTGTTTAAAGAACAAGAGTTGCTATAACCCTTGTAATAGGCTTAAAAGCCAGGCTTGGAAGCCAGGTGTATTCACCTAAAACCCCGGGTTATCCTGCCTGTGTGCCAGATGCTTCTCCATCAGGTAATCCTGATTGACCCAGCGAACTCTTAATAGTCAATCTTTTCAACAAGACCCTGAACTGGTTAAGGTTAAAACGTCAGTCTGTTATGAGAGGGCACGGCTTACAGATAGCAAGGAGAAGCTCAGGCTGATAAAGCCGCCTTCCTTGAAACTTGGATAAATCGGCCTGTGATGCACGATGCTGCTCTAACCCCGCGTACTCCTGATAAATCTATCTTTAAATAAGAACTAAACTTATCCGGGTTAAAATGTCGATTGGGTCAATGAGGGCCGGCTCACAGAAAGCGCGTACCTTCCAATGGCTAATGCTAGTTTCATTGAAGAAGAAAATTTTGGCTTGGCGGCCTATGAAAGCCTCGAAATTTTTCTGCTGATTTGATTTGAAAGTCTTTTTTGCGTTTTCTCTTATGACGTCGTCATACATGGTTAATAATCAATAAGGCTTGTAATACCTTATGAATCATATGTCACAATTTGCTGGTGTTTATTAACCCGGCCTGGCTTTTGACTATAAGTCGCCAGCATGACATAAAACAGTATCCAGCGTTGATTGACCCGGCCTGGCTATATTCATAAGCCGGAAACATACGGTGATTGCCAATGATCAAGTTTTAGGTTATAGCTCATATTCTACTGATTTGGTAAACCAACAGTGTGATCAAATATCATAGGTATGACATATTTTGTTATATTTAAGCCAATCCTGATTATAGGAGTGTTTTGGGCATTATGACCCGTCCTGCGGTAAACCGTGGGACACTTGTGATCTGTTTTTTCATACAGGAACATATTCAAAAGCTGCTCTAATAAACATCAGTGGCAGATATTCAATTGGCAGTCTTCTGCAAACGCGGAACATGCGCGAGGGCACGGCAGATTCAAAGTTTCGCTATCCTATTGCACAGCCTCCATGGGCTAAATAAGACCAAAGTGTTTTTTCAAAAGCTCAAGTTTAGAACCGCCTGACGGTTCAGTCTTCTTGGCCTTGCCGCTCGGAGTCTTCTGCGTCATCCTTTGCCGGCTCTTCGTCTTCTTCCGTTGGCTGAAAAGTTGGTGATGACCAATCGATGCCAGATAAAGCTTCAAATTCAGCTTCATCATCTATAAGCTCAGACGGATCGACTTCAGGAGCAAAGGTGTGCTTACGGATTGGCGGGATTAAGTCCGTCACTTTGTAAGCCGGAGTTGGCAGCTTCTTATTCTCCTGGTCATAAGCCGAATGATACTTGGAGAGGTCCGAGTCATTGGCAATAAGAGTGGCCATTGGACGGATTTCCTTTACGCAGGCTGAGAAGTCTTTCTGATCGAAAGGCGTGCCATCTTCTTTCAGGCTTGGGTAACCAGTAGCTACCTCAGACGGGTCAAGCTCTGGTACCCACGCCTTGGACCGGCTTAAAGCCGTCATAGCGCCGGCTCTGGCAGCTGATCGCTTTATCTCTTCAAGTCTTACAGGCAGCACACAGAGTTTCTTCAAAACATCTATCAACAAAGTTGGTACTTGACCTGCTGGTGAAATAGCGGCTAATGTGCGTTGAGTCCCGGTGTACAGCTGCTCAACAAGTGTGTACACAGCTTTCAGCTTCATCAGCATGTCTTGATTGAGATTGCTGCTCCTGGGACCTGAAGATATTGCAGAATGCTTAAATTGGCGGGTTATATGATCAAAATAATGATTCACTTCAGATGCTTGATAAAGGCGACTTACCAAAGATAGCTGAAACCATCTGATTCACATGGTTTTTTAAACCAGAAAGCTCAGTGGTTACTTGTTGAAGCGCTGCCTCGGCCTTCTCAGCATGTTGGGTCAAAGCCATCTTTTCATCCGCCCAAGTCTTTTTCTCTGCTTCATAGCCGGTCTTCAGTTTTTCCGACTCAGCCACGCTAAATTGGAATTTTGACTCAGCCTTCCGGGTCTCAGTTTCCTGAGTCGCCAGCCGGATCTTGGCATCATTTAATTGGGATTCCAGTTCAGCAGTGGCAGCCTGCATAAGGAGTAGAGTTGTCAAATATCAAGTTTATCAGATTACAAGTCCCAAGTCTTTTTCCAGCAACAACACTTGACACTTGGGGGCTAATGTCTATCGAAGCAAATTTTTTAAAATAACGGCTCTAATGAATTAAAGTCCCAAGTACTTTGCAAGCAAGACTACTTGGCACTTGGGGGCTAATGCATATCGTTTGTTTTTTCTTCATCATGAGCCGGAAGTGATGTCACCGTCCCAACCGACTCATGGGGGCTATGCAATCTTGATTTTTCTTCATATACAAAGACAACTTCGGACCGGCTCATTCCCATGGAATAAGCCGGTCCTTGGGGGCTACACACGGAAAGCTCAAGTTGTATACACATCCGGTTTATATTTAAACCGGCCAAGGAGGAATTCTAGGATAGAAGCTATGGATTTTTCTGAAGTCTACAATCTATTCAATCTTATCACAGCTAGTCGACTTGGGGCTGGCAGGATATGTATACAAATTACTTAAGAGCTAAAAGTCATACCTCATATTTTTGGTGCATCTGCTTCACCATATCAATTTCGGGGTCACGGCTAGTGTGGACCTGGCTGAGATAGCCAGAGAGGATCTCATTGCTGCTCAGTTGCGAGTAGTGAGAAATATCAAACTTCTGTTTCCGCCTCTCAATAACTTCTTGTTTGGCTGTATGCTTGGCCAGAGCTATTGGATTTCCCGGCTCTACAAAGCCGGTGCCAGTAATCAACACATCATCATTTTGAGGCTCTGACGGCTTAGGTGAACTTGATGGGGCAGAAGTTGAAGGATTAATGGCAGTATCACCAATGCTAAGATCCGGAATCTCAGGAGGGGTGATAGTGACAGTTTCGTCCGGCTGTTTATCGGAAGCCTCAGGGACAGAGATTTGTTGTTCCGGCTCAGGAATTTCAGGTGCTTCTGTTGGCTTGATCACTTTAGCCTTCTTGTTTGGCTTTGCTTGACCACTACAGAGGTTATGACAAGTCAGTATTAATATAAGAACATATGAAGGTATAGAGTAAAGCTAATTGTTATTACCCAGGGGCAGTCTTGAAAGCCGGCATTTCAGTTTGTGATGAGCCGTCAGAAGAAGAACGAGCAAGTTCCTGGTCAATGATCATTAAAAGAGTTAAGTGACAAATAAGCAAGACCCGTTGACAGATGAGAAGAATTTTTCAAGTTTAAGCACCTCGTTTTGGCATTTCCGAGGAGCAGGGGTGTTCGGTAAGCCGGAGGATAATTCATCACCTCCAGTCGTCCGGGTCTAGCGACGGCTTTCATGCTGCTGTCGTTTCAAAAGAAAGTGAGGATCTAAATAAGCCAAGGGGTGTGAAAAACTTACTTTCCGGGTTACTTGTCGAAGTTTCTGTCTTGGCAAAGATTCTGAGCCGGAGGAAATAATAGTTACCTCTTCTTCAGCTGCTTGGTTGGCTCCCGTCTCAGCCTGATAATAATCAGTGTCAATAAGATGGTTGAAAAATAAGCCAAGAGATTCAAGTGCTACCTCCGACTCAGAGGTATCATCCAGCTTAAGCAGGTCAGAGGCGCTTGGTTTCTTCTTCTTCTTGGTGGTCTTCTTGGCGGTTTTCCTAGCGGCCTTCTTGGCAGCCCTGGCCTTCTTAGCAGCCTCGTGGTCATATTCCACCTTCCAGAATTCTGATTTAGCCTGCAGAGGTTGTCAAAAGTTGAGTTAGTCAGATATTCAAATGATGAGGTGAAGATATAGTAAAATTCAGAGGCTTACATTTGGTGGCGGGTTAAGCTTGCTGAAAGGGGCCAGACCCACTTTGACACAATCCTTCGGGTCTTCATTTAGAAGAGACTTCACCATTTCATTGATTGCTTCTTCAGACAATGGTTCGGAGCTGTGGCACAGTGAATCTATTGCATCACCACTATAGGTACCCATTAAGCCAGTGCGACGGCTCAACGGGATGATCCGCCAAGAAACCCAGCACCTGACTAAATCAACACCAGTTAGCCCATTTCCTAGCAGAGCTTTGACTTTCACGATGGTACGTGCAATCTTCTTCCATTCAGCGGCAGAGAGCTTTTCAGGAAGATTATGTTTGGGGTCCAGGCGCTCAACACGATAACCCGGTAGAGGATTCTCATCGGCCGGAGAAGTGTCTTTGCAGTAAAACCACGTCTGATTCCAGTCTTTAGGGTGACTCGGCAGCATGGCATAAGGAAAGATAGCGTCTCTGCGACGTTGAATCGAGATTCCACCTAGTTCCAAGCTAGGACCATTGGTGAATTCAGTCTGGCGGTTTAAGTAAAAATACTCTCGAAAGAGCTCAACACTGGGCTCCTCTTGAAGATACACCTCACAGAAGACTTGAGAATTGCAAATATTTGACACGGAATTGGGTCCAATGTCTTGAGGGTGGAGCTGGAAGAAGTGCAACACGTCTCGAAAGAACTTAGAGCCGAGTGGTGAGAAGCCCCGGTTCATGTGGTCAGTAAAAACAATTACTTCACCGTCTTTCGGTTGAGGTTTTTCTTCGCCCGGGTTAGGGGCTCGATAATGCATCACGCTCTTGGCGGGTAAAAATCAGGTTTTGAAAAAAATCCTTGAGAGTGCTCTCGGTGACAATGGAAGGGACCCAATTGCATGTGTACACCGTTTTAGGCGGCATTGTGGAAGAAAACCTAAAGGAAAGAAAAATTGCCGGCTCAAGTTAATTGGTGAAATCACAGTTTTAAGTGCCAACAATATACATTCAAGATGGCGGCTTAAGTGAGGACTAATGGTATATGAATAGTTGTAAGCCAGATGTGTAAGCCGCCATGAAGAGCACAGGTATTCTTAATCTGACAGAAGGTAAAATTCCACTAAGTGTTGGACAAACAGGTTTCACAGATTACAGTTAGAAATTTGGATCTGAAACTGGGCAGAAAAAAGGGAAAAATCTGAAACCTACAGAGGCGACAGTGCAAGTGCGTAGGTGTTTTAAAAGGGATCTGCAGCAATGAGGATATGTTCTAGTATTAAAAATAGGTGCTAAACTACTACCGCGCGAGATTTGTGTGGTTTGTGGATCTAATCCATGGATGTAGACAAAGAATAAAGGTGGCAGCGATGAACACTGACGAGAACCGATGAACACCGGATAACATCGAAACCCTAATGCCAGATCTACGGCGGAGGAAGAAGGGCTTACCGATGCTGATGAGATGGCAGGGAGGTGCCGCGGTTTTCTGGTCCGTTCAGGGTGATGCAGCGGCCGGAGTTGAAGACGGAGGCGGAGGTCGACGGCGGCGGAGCTCGTGCGGGTCGGTGCGTCGCAAGGAGGAAGAAGAAATGAGAAGGAAAGAAGGGGGAATGAGAGGAGAGCCCGAGGCTTTATTTATAAGCCTGGAAGGACAAATGACAGGCACGAAAATGGAGGAGACAAAAAATGGATAAGTGACGACACGGGCGCCTCGATTTTCGGAAAGACAGTAAAGCAAGAGATTTATTAAGATTTGGGTTCTTTGAAGCATTAATGACATATGATGTCACGGCGGGTTACCGAAAATTCAGAAGATGACATCATGGCGGGTTACAATATTTCACAGTCAAGACGAGGAAGGATTTTTCTAATAATTGAAGATTGACATGAACAAGTTCAAATCAACCCATGGCCTAATGTTGGGGATATGACTATCAGGCATGACCCGCCAGGAGGGGCCGGGTCATCCTGATAACGATTCATCTCCATGAAGCCCAAGATTGTAATGGCGGTTCATAGACAGGCTGAGTAGAGGGCCCAAGCCCAAAGGCGGCTTAAGGCCCGCGGTTATAAACCGCCATGTATCTATGACTTGTATTGTAAGGTATATGTAATTGGTCTCCGAGCCGGACACGTATATGAGCTGGCCAGGACTCTGTAGACCGCAGGGCGTCAACCCGTGTATATAAGGGGACGACCCGGCGGCGGCTTAGGGCAAGAAACAACAGATTGAGAGCCAGGCTTAGCATATTTCGCTCCCTGGTCATCGAAACCCTAGCAATACCACCTCAAACTGGATTAGGCCTTTACCTTCACTGCAAGGGGCCGAACCAGTATAAACTCCTCGTGTCCTTTGTCCTGATTAAGCCCTTTAAGCTAATCTCGTTGCGATGGCCTCACACTAGGACATCTGACGTGACAATTCCACGACAATCCCAAAATTCTGAATTTTGGAATGTTATATTAAATAAATAGTTTTGATTGATTGTTTGATTGTGGTGTGTTTCGCTGTGTGAAATTGAGTGAAATTTGAAACTTTTTGAAAGTTAAATGAGAGGGAATAAAATGACTTTCCCAAACTTTCACTTTGCATTCTGATCTCCATGAATTGAAATTCTTTTAGCCGTAGATATTTTTCTTCTGTAAAACAGCTTGGTCCTGATTTTTCAAATAGCACAACTTTTTACTCGTTTGTCCAAATCGAAACCAACGCCAAATTCTTCGTTATGATCTCATCTATCCAGAGAACATATTAAATCAACTTTTTGAAATTTTAAAATTTGAATTAGATTAGATTCAAATTCAAACTTGTTTTGGCTATAACTTGAGTTTTATAACTCCGATTTAATTGATTCCTTTTGCAAATCGGATCTCTTGACATGCACCTTCTGTTAAGATCAAAATCACATTTTTGCTGTTGTTAAAAATATGTTTCTTTCCAGAAGCTTTATTTCATTTTTTTGAAGTTTTCCGAAGTACTTTTCTTCGTTCTTTTGGATCTTTGAGTGATTGCTTATGTGTGGTTATAATTGATTGCTTACGATAGATTGAACGGAGTGTGACGAGTAGAACTGTCAGGAGTTATGAGTACGAAGGATCTGCATCAACAGTACAAGGCAAGTTCACACTTTGACCATATCCCTTTATTACCCAGTATTTATGCATTAGTTCTACCCTCAAAGATTGCATGAGTAGGATTGGGAACATGTGGTTATGTTATGTAGTTGATGAGGTAGGAACCTATTACCTTTGATCACCCCGGGATTATACGTTATGCTCTTATTGCTTAGCCATGCTCGTAGACGTGGATTGGTATGTGAGAACCATGCAAGTTGTGAGAGATAATAACTAAGGGAAACTTAAGGTGGCTACTTTAATACACATCTGGGTGGAATGGTTGGGGCACCCTGGAGCACCCAGTGGTTTGCCCCCCCCCCCCCCCCCCCCCCCCCCCCCCCCCCCCCCCCCCCCCCCCCCCCCCCCCCCCCCCCCCCCCCCCCCCCCCCCCCCCCCCCCCCCCCCCCCCCCCCCCCCCCCCCCCCCCCCCCCCCCCCCCCCCCCCCCCCCCCCCCCCCCCCCCCCCCCCCCCCCCCCCCCCCCCCCCCCCCCCCCCCCCCCCCCCCCCCCCCCCCCCCCCCCCCCCCCCCCCCCCCCCCCCCCCCCCCCCCCCCCCCCCCCCCCCCCCCCCCCCCCCCCCCCCCCCCCCCCCCCCCCCCCCCCCCCCCCCCCCCCCCCCCCCCCCCCCCCCCCCCCCCCCCCCCCCCCCCCCCCCCCCCCCCCCCCCCCCCCCCCCCCCCCCCCCCCCCCCCCCCCCCCCCCCCCCCCCCCCCCCCCCCCCCCCCCCCCCCCCCCCCCCCCCCCCCCCCCCCCCCCCCCCCCCCCCCCCCCCCCCCCCCCCCCCCCCCCCCCCCCCCCCCCCCCCCCCCCCCCCCCCCCCCCCCCCCCCCCCCCCCCCCCCCCCCCCCCCCCCCCCCCCCCCCCCCCCCCCCCCCCCCCCCCCCCCCCCCCCCCCCCCCCCCCCCCCCCCCCCCCCCCCCCCCCCCCCCCCCCCCCCCCCCCCCCCCCCCCCCCCCCCCCCCCCCCCCCCCCCCCCCCCCCCCCCCCCCCCCCCCCCCCCCCCCCCCCCCCCCCCCCCCCCCCCCCCCCCCCCCCCCCCCCCCCCCCCCCCCCCCCCCCCCCCCCCCCCCCCCCCCCCCCCCCCCCCCCCCCCCCCCCCCCCCCCCCCCCCCCCCCCCCCCCCCCCCCCCCCCCCCCCCCCCCCCCCCCCCCCCCCCCCCCCCCCCCCCCCCCCCCCCCCCCCCCCCCCCCCCCCCCCCCCCCCCCCCCCCCCCCCCCCCCCCCCCCCCCCCCCCCCCCCCCCCCCCCCCCCCCCCCCCCCCCCCCCCCCCCCCCCCCCCCCCCCCCCCCCCCCCCCCCCCCCCCCCCCCCCCCCCCCCCCCCCCCCCCCCCCCCCCCCCCCCCCCCCCCCCCCCCCCCCCCCCCCCCCCCCCCCCCCCCCCCCCCCCCCCCCCCCCCCCCCCCCCCCCCCCCCCCCCCCCCCCCCCCCCCCCCCCCCCCCCCCCCCCCCCCCCCCCCCCCCCCCCCCCCCCCCCCCCCCCCCCCCCCCCCCCCCCCCCCCCCCCCCCCCCCCCCCCCCCCCCCACAACATACATCTCATCAAAATATCGAACGAATACCAAATTCACATGATTACTTATAACAAGACTTCTCCCATGTCCTCAGGAACAAACATAACTACTCACAAAACATATTTATGATCAAGATCAAAGGAGTATTAGTTATCATTAAGGATCTGAAAATGCAATCTTCCACCGGATAAACCAACTAGCATCAACTACAAGGAGTAATCAACACTACTAGCAACCCACAGGTACCAATCTGAGGTATTGGGACCAAGATCGAATACAAGAGATGACATAGGGTTTGAGAGGAGATGGTGCTGGTGAAGATGTTGATGGAGATTGACCCCTCTAGATGAGAGGATCATTGGTGATGATGATGGCGATGATTTCCCCCTCCCGGAGGGATGTTTCCCCGGCAGAACAGCTCCGCTAGAGCCCTAGATTGGTTCTGCCCAGGTTCCGCCTTGAGACGGCGGCGCTTCATTCCGAAAGCTTCCTTCTGATTTTTTACAGGTCAAAACACACCATATAGCCAAAGATGGGCACCGGAGGCCTGCCAAGGGGCCCACAAGGACGGGGGGCGCGCCCAGGGGGGTAGAGCGCGCCCTCCACCCTTGTGGCTGGCTGGTGGCCCTCCTCTTGTTCTTTCTTCGCCCAATATTTTTTATATATTCCAAAAACATGCTCCGTGAAGTTTCAGGACTCTTGGAGTTGTGCAGAATAGGTCTCTAATATTTGCTCCTTTTCCAGTCCAGAATCCCAGCTGTCGGCATTCTCCCTCTTCATGTAAACCTTATAAAAGAAGAGAGAAAAGGCATAAGTATTGTGATATAATGTGTAATAACAGCCCATAATGCAATAAATATCAATATAAAAGCATGATGCAAAATGGACGTATGAACTCCCCCAAGCTTAGGCCTCGCTTGTCCTCAAGCGAAAGCCGATATCGATAAATATGTCCACATGTTTAGAGATAGAGGTGTCGATAAAATAAAATATGGACATGAGGGCATCATGATCATCTTTAGAACAGCAACATATAATGTCATATAATTTCTTATGCTAAAGTAACAATTCGTTCATAAGATAAAGTATGAATCAGAAACTTTATTGAAAACTAACAAACTATGATCTCAGTCATTTAAGCAATTGCAATTTATCATAACATCGGAAAGAGTCAATATAAGAGCTTTTCAGCAAGTCCACATACTCAACTATTATTTAATCTTTCACAATTGCTAACACTCACGTGATACTTATGGGTACAAGGTTTCAATCGGACATAGAGAAAGATAGGGGCTTAATTATAGTTTCGCCTCCCAACCTTTTACCTCAAGGGTAATGTCAACAATAATACTTTATGATAACCTACATCCGAGTGGATATATATATCCGTATCTCTCCAACATATAGTGCTTGCCAAAGGAAAAAGTGTAAAAAGGAAAGGTGATGATCACCATGACTCTGTATAAGGGTAGAAGATAAAAGTAAAAGATAGGCCCTTTGCAGAGGGAAGCAGAGGTTGTCATGCGCTTTTATGGTTGGATGCACAAAATCTTAATGCAAAAGAACATCACTTTATATTGCCGCTTGTGATAAAGACCTTTATTATGCAGTCCGTCGCTTTTATTTCTTCCATATCACAAGTTCGTATAAAGCTTATTTTCTTCACACTAATAGATCATACATATTTAGAGAGCAATTTTTATTGCTTGCACCGATGACAACTTACTTGAAGGATCTTACTCAATCCATAGGTAGGTATGGTGGACTCTCATGGCAAAACTGGGTTTAGGGATGTTTGGAAGCACAAGTAGTATTTCTACTTGGTGTAAAGAATTTGGCTAGCATGAGAGGGAAAGGCAAGCTCAACATGTTGGATGATCCATGACAATATAACTTCTATTCGGATATTTATGTTGTCTTCCTTGTCCAACATCAACTTTTTAGCATGTCATATTTAATGAGTGCTCACAATTACAAAAGATGTTCGAGATAGTATATTTATATGTGAAGCCTCTCTTTCTTTATTACTTCCTATTAATTGCAACAATGACCAAAACTATGTTTGTCAATTCTCAACAACTTTTATTCATCATACTCTTTATATGTGAAGTCATTACTCTCCATAAGATCAATATATGATCTTTTTATTTCTTTTTATTCTTTCTTTTATTTAATTCCCTGAAGATCATAGCAAGGAAGCAAAGCCCTCAACTCAAAACTACTCTTTATTATATATCTCACGGACTTGATTACATAGATAGAGATCGAAGCAAAACTCAAAGCTAGATCATACTAAAACTGTATTCTACTAGATCAAGATATAACCAAAAGGATCGAACTAAGAAAAATGATAAAGATAAAGATGTGATGATGATACAATACCGGGGCACCTCCCCCAAGCTTGGCAGTTGCCAAGGGGAGTGCCCATACCCATGTATTTATGTCTCTTTCTTCGGGGGTGGTGATGATGGAGTTGTTGATGAAGTAGGTTTGTCGTCCATCTTCCAAGGCATAGGCTCACCATCATAGAAAGATGAGCAAGTCTCCGGGATCCTCGAATCTGCAGCCAAACTCATCCTCTTGAATCTATATTCATACTCACAGTTTTGGTTTTGCAGGTCATAGATCTGGGCTTGGAGATGCTCGATTTTCTCATGAAGCTTGAAGATGGCCTCCTAAATGCTCTTGGCATCCAGCTTGTGATTGTTGGTGAACTCCGCGATCATCATGTGATTGGCGTTGAGTCCATGCTCCACCATCCCTTGGCACTTGAAAACTTGCTGCTCCATTGCTTCGAGTCTTGTCTTCATGCTTCCGGTCTTCTTCGGCCCCTCAACATCGCAGATGTGCAGCACCCCCTCACGCATCTCAATGGCTTGAGGGTGTCGCAACACCTCCGCAAGGTAGGGGTTGATGACCTTCTCGAAAAACTTGTCCTTGGGGGCACTTGGAGACGTCATGGTGATCTAGATCTGTCAGAAAAATAGCTCGAAACAAGAACAAGAGATATTGTCGTGGTACGGTGGTCAAAACCTTTGGGAGATTATATAATGAATTTTTACCGACCAAAAGAAGTACCATGCAAGAAAACGGAGTCCAGAAGGCACATGAGGTGGCCACAAGGACGGGGGCCCCCCCCCCCCCCCCCCCCCGGGGGGGGGGGGGCGCCCAGGGGGGTAGGACGCGCCCTCCACCCTTGTGGTGGCCTCGTGTCTCTTTCTGACTACTTTTAATTGTCCTAATTTTTTAAATATTCTAAAACAGAGAAAATTTATCATTGGAAACGTTTTGGAGTCGGTTTACTTATCGTACCACATACCTATTCCTTTTCGGAGTCTGAAACATTCTGGAAAGAGTCCCTTATGTACTCCTTCGGGGTTATGGTATCAATTATATTGGTCTCAACATTTATGGGAGTACCTGAGATATAATGTTTGATTCTTTGACTGTTTACCACCTTAGGATTTGTGCCTTCGGCGTTGTTAATTTTTATGGCACCGGAACAATAGACCTCCTCGATAATGTAAGGACCTTCCCACTTAGAGCGAAGCTTTCCTGCAAAAAATCTTAAACGAGAGTTGTATAGCAAAACATGACCCCCTACATTAAACTCACGCTTTTGTATTCTTTTATCATGCCATCTTTTAACTTTTTATTTAAACAACTTGGCATTCTCATAGGCTTGGGTTCTCCATTCATCGAGAGAGCTAATGTCAAATAACCTCTTCTCACCGGCAAGTTTGAAATCATAGTTGAGCTCTTTAATAGCCCAATATGCCTTATGTTCTAGTTCAAGAGGTAAATGACATGCTTTTCCGTAAACCATTTTATACGGAAACATACCCATAGGGTTTTTATAAGTAGTTCTATAAGCCCACAAAGCATCACCAAGTTTCTTAGACCAATTCTTTATAGATCTATTAACAGTCTTTTGCAAAATTAATTTAATCTCTCTATTGCTCAATTCTACTTGACCACTAGACTAAGGATGATATGGAGATGCAATTCTATGGTTGACATCATATTTAGCAAGCATTTTACAGAAAGCAACATGAATAAAATGTGAACCACCATCAGTCATTAAATATCTAGGGACTCCAAACCTCGGAAAAATAACTTCTTTAAGCATCTAAATAGAAGTGTTATGATCAGCACTACTAGTTGGGATAGCTTCTACCCACTTAGTAACGTAATCAACAATAACTAAAATATGTGTATACCCATTAGAGGAAGGAAAAGGTCCCATATAATCAAAGCCCCAAACATCAAATGGTTCAATAACAAGTGAATAGTTCATAGGCCTTTCCTGACGTCTACTAATATTGCCAATTCTCTGGCACTCATCACAAGATAAGACAAACTTACGGGCATCCTTAAAGAGAGTGGGCCAATAGAACCCAGATGGCAATACCTTATGTGCAGTTCTATCTCCAGCGTGGTGCCCTCTGTAGGCCTCGGAGTGGCACTTGCGTAGGATCTGTTCCTGTTCATGCTCAGGTACACAACGCTAATAACACCATCTACTCCTTCTTTATAAAGGTGTGGGTCATCCCAAAAGTAATGTCTTAAATCATAGAAAAACCATTTCTTTTGCTGGTATGTGAAACTAGGTGGTATAAATTTAGCAACAATGTAATTAGCATAATCAGCATACCATGGAGTACCACGAGAAGCATTTATGACAACTAATTGTTCATCAAGAAAGCTACCATCGATAGGCAGTGGGTCATCAAGAACATTTTCTAACCTAGACAAGTTGTCTGCAACGGGGTTCTCAGCTCCCTTTCTACGAATAATGTGCAAATCAAATTCTTGTAGCAAGAGAACCCATCTAATAAGTCTAGGTTTAGCATCTTTCTTTTCCATAAGATATTTAATAGCAGCATGATCAGTGTGAACAGTTACTTTGGAATCAACAATATAAGGTCTGAACTTATCACATGCAAATACAACTGCTAAAAATTCTTTTTAAGTGGTAGCATAATTTCTCTAGGCACTGTCTAGAGTTTTACTAGCATACTGAATAACATTTAATTTCTTATCAACTCTTTTCCTAGAACAGCACCAACAGCATAATCACTAGCATCACACATAATTTCAAAGGGTAAATTCCAATCAGGTGGCTGAACAATAGGTGCAGAAATCAAGGTTTTCTTAAGTATTTCAAAGGCTTCTACACAATCATCATCAAAAACAAAAGGAACATCTTTTTGCAAGAGATTAGTGAGAGGCCTAGAAATTTTAGAGAAGTCTTTAATAAACCTCCTATAGAAACCAGCATGACCGATGAAACTTCTTATACCTTTGATATCTTTAGGACACGCCATCTTTTCAATAGCATCTACTTTAGCTTTATCAACTTCAATACCCCTTTCAGAAATTTTATGCCCCAAGACAATACCTTCATTAACCATAAAGTGGCACTTCTCCCAATTCAATACAAGATTAGTTTCTTCACATCTCTGCAAAACTTAGTCAAGGTTGCTCGAACAATCATCAAAAGAAGTTCCGTAAAAGGAGAAATCATCCATGAAAACCTCAACAATCTTTTCATAAAAATCAGAGAATATAGCGGTCATACATCTTTGAAAGGTAGCAGGTGCATTGCATAAACCAAAAGGCATACGTCTATAAGCAAAGGTACCGAAAGGGCAAGTAAAAGTGGGTTTCTCTTGATCATCTTTTGACACAGGTATTTGAGAGAAACCAGAATAACCATCTAGAAAGCAAAAATGTGTATGCTTGGATAATCTTTCTAGCATTTGATCAATAAAAGGTAGGGGGTAATGATCTTTTCTAGTAGCTTTATTTAATTTGCAAAAATCAATTACCATTCTATAACCTGTAACAATTCTTTGAGGAATCAATTCATTCTTATCATTAGGAACAACAGTAATACCTCCCTTCTCAGGGACACAATGAACATGGCTTACCCATTGACTATCAGCAATAGGATAAATTATACCTGCCTCCAGAAGCTTTAGTATTTCATTTCGTACCACTTCTTTCATCTTAGGATTTAGCTGTCGTTGATGATCAACAACTGGTTTAGCATCTTTCTCCAATTTAATTTTATGCTGACATAGAGTGGGACTAATGCCCTTAAGATCATCGAGAGTATATCCAATAGCGGCACGGTGCTTCTTCAGAGTTTTCAATAATTTCTTTTCTTCATGCTCTGAAAGGTTAGCACTAATAATAACAGGATATATCCTCTTTTCATCAAGATAAGCATATTTCAGAGTATCAGGTAATTGTTTAAGCTCAAACACGGGATCACCCTTAGGTGGAGGAGGATCCTCAAGGATTTCAACATGCAAATTGTGTTTCAAAATAGGTCATTGATTAAAGAATACTTCATCTATTTCCCTTCTTTCATCATAAACATATCATTTTAATGGTCTAGTAAATATTGTTCTAAAGGATCATTAGGAGACACGGCAATAGAAGCAAGACCAATAATTTCATCCTTACTAGGCAATTCTTTATCATGAGGTTGTCTACGAAATTTAGAGAAATTAAAATCATGAGACATATCCCCCAAACCAATAGTAACAATATCTTTCTCGCAGACTATCTTAGCATTAATGGTATTCAAGAAAGGTCTACCAAATATAATGGGACAAAAATTATCTTGTGGGGAAGCAAGAACAAGAAAATCAGTAGGATATTTTATCTTCCCACACAAGACTTCAACATCTCTAACAATCCCAATTGGTGATATAGTATATCTATTAGCAAGCTTAATAGTAACATCAATATCTTCTATCTCAGCAGGTGCAATATCATTCATAATTTCTTTATATAAGGTATAAGGAATTGCACTCACACTAGCACCCACATCACATAATCCATGATAACAATGATCTCCAATTTTAACAGAAACAACGGGCATGCCAACAACAGGTCTATGTTTATCTTTCATATCGGGTTTGGCAATCCTAGCAGCTTCACCACATAAATAAATAACATGCCCATCAATATTATCAACCAAGAGATCTTTAACCATAGCAATACTAGGTTCAACTTTAATTTGCTCAGGGGGTGTAGGTGTTCTAATATAACTTTTGTTGACCACAGTTTAAGCTTTAGCATGATCCTTTATTCTAACAGGGAATGGTGGTTTCTCATTATAAACAGTAGGAACAATAGGATCAACATTATAAGTAATAGTTTCTTCTTCAACTTTAATAGGTTCTACTACTTTAACTTCAATGGGAGGATGATATTTAAACCACTTCTCCTTAGGGAGATCAACATGAGTAGCAAATGATTCACAAAAAGAAGCTACTACCTCGAAGTCAAGTCCATATTTAGTGCTAAAATCACGAAAAGCATCGGTATCCATAAAAGTTTAACACAATCAAACTTAAGGTTTATACCTGAATCCTTACCTTCGTCGAGTTCCCAATCTTCAGAGTTGCATTTAATTCTTTCCAATAAATCCCATTTGAATTCAATATCCTTCTTCATATAGGAGCCAGTACAAGAAGTATCAAGCATAGATCGATCATTATGAGAATGCCAAACATAATTTTTTTGAATAATAATTTCTCTTGAGAGCTCATGATTGGGGCATGAATATAACATTGACTTAAGCTCCCCCAATCTTGAGCAATACTTTCTCCTTCACGAGGCCAAAAATTATATATATAATTCCGATCACGATGAACCAGATGCATAGGATAAAACTTCTGATGAAATTCCAATTTCAGTCGGTTGTATTTCCATGATCCAATATCATCCAATAGCCTATACCATGTCAATGCCTTTCTCTTCAAAGATAAAGGGAAGAGCTTCTTCTTGACAACATCCTCGGGCATACCTGCAAGCTTAAATAATCCTTCATCCACATAGATTAGGTGCATATCGGGATGTAATGTTCCATCTCCTACATAAGGATTAGCTAGCAGTTTCTCTATCATACCCGAAGGAATTTCATAATAAATATTTTCAGTAGGTGCAGTAGGTTGAGGAGCGACTCTTTGCTCTTCCGGTCGGGGTGAAGATACCTTGAACAAACCCCTCAAAGGATTACTTTCCATAGTAACAACTGATAGTAAATTTCAGCACACTATATAAATGTTTCCTTACCAAATTCCACTTACCAAAGGCACTTCACTCCCCGGCAACGGCGCCAGAAAAGAGTCTTGATGACCCAGAAGTATAGGGGATCTATCTTAGTCCTTTCGATAAGTAAGGGTGTCGAACCCAATGAGGAGCAGAAGGAAATGGCAAGTGATTTTCAGCAAGGTATTCTCTGCAAGCACTGAAATTATCGGTAACAGATATTTTTGTGATAAGATAAATCGTAACGGGTAACAAGTAACAATAGTAAACAAAGTGCAGCAAGGTGGCCCAATCCTTTTTGTAGCAAAGGACAAGCCTGGACGAACTCTTATATAATGCAAAGCGCTCCCGAGGACACATGGGAATTGTTGTCAAGTTAGTTTTCATCATGCTCATATGATTCACGTTCGTTACTTTGATAATTTGATATGTGGGTGGACCGGTGCTTGGGTGCTGCCCTTCCTTGGACAAGCCTCCCACTTATGATTAACCCCTCTCGCAAGCATCCGCAACTACGAAAGAAGAATTAAGGTAAGCCTAACCATAGCATGAAACATATGGATCCAAATCAGCCCCTTATGAAGCAACGCATAAACTAGGGTTTAAGCTTCTGTCACTCTAGCAACCAATCATCTACTTATTGCTTCCCAATGCCTTCCCCTAGGCCCAAATAATGGTGAAGTGTCATGTAGTCGACGTTCACATAACACCACTAGAGGAGAGACAACATACATCTCATCAAAATACCGAACGAATACCAAATTCACATGATTACTTATAACAAGACTTCTCCCACGTCCTCAGGAACAAACGTAACTACTCACAAAACATATTTATGATCAAGATCAGAGGAGTATTAATTATCATTAATGATCTGAAAATGTAATCTTCCACCGGATAAACCAACTAGCATCAACTACAAGAAGTAATAAACACTACTCGCAACCCACATGTACCAATCTGAGGTTTTGGGACCAAGATCGAATACAAGAGATGAACTAGGGTTTGAGAGGAGATGGTGTTGGTGAAGATGTTGATGGAGATTGACCCCCTCTCGATGAGAGGATCATTGGTGATGACAATGGCGATGATTTCCCCCTCCCGGAGGGATGTTTCCTCGGCAGAACATCTCCGCCGGAGCCCTAGATTGGTTCTGCCCAGGTTCCGCCTCGAGACGGCGGTGCTTCATCCCGAAAGCTTCCTTCTGATTTTTTCCAGGTCAAAACACACCATATAGCCAAAGATGGGCACCGGAGGCCTGCCAGGGGGCCCACAAGGATGGGGGCGCGCCCTCCACCCTTGTGGCTGGATGGTGGCCCCCCTCTGGTTCTTTCTTCGCCCAATATTTTTTATATATTCCAAAAACATGCTCCGTGAAGTTTCCGGACTTTTGGAGTTGTGCAGAATAGGTCTCTAATATTTGCTCCTTTTCCAGTCCAGAATCCTAGCTGCCGGCATTCTCCCTCTTCATGTAAACCTTATAAAATAAGAGAGAAAAGGCATAAGTATTGTGATATAATGTGTAATAACAGCCCATAATGCAATAAATATCAATAAAAAAGCATGATGCAAAATGGACGTATCACCCATGTCTTACAGTATTTCACATCATTTATGCAATTGTAGTTTAACTTCTACCATTTACTGGTTGCCTGTAGGTACACATGTCAGTGGCACTGATCCATGCTTCGACCCGGAGGAACAGCTCGCCTCCGCCACCGCTGACTTTGGGCGGGCTCTGGCCAAGATGAAGTGCCCCAGCAACTACCTCTCAGGACCTATCAAGTATGTGCTCACCAGTTCAATCTTACCAATACCAGTTGCAATTAATGGCTATGTTTTGTACGATCGATGTATTAAGCATGTTCTAGTAAACATGCCTAACACATTTTAGCTACTTTCCCTACCTTTTTATAGACAACTGGGCCATTCTCTGCTCTGGCAGCGCCTGCCTTGTGATGTTTAACTCTGCCAATTGCATTTTTATTAGTACCGGTTCAATGGCTATTAAGCCTGTTGCAATTAACAGTTGAATCCATTTTAAACAGTTGTATTTCAATGGCTACAAACTTACAAAACATGACTTAGGATGCTGTTAAGCCTGTTGCAATTAACAGTTGTATCCAATTTATAATCTGTCCCTTTGCTACCATGCTACTATCCGCAATGAAGATATACTAGAGATGCTGCCCATTTGCTATTTTTGGTGGATGCTAACCCTGTTGTACTTAACATGCCTGTCCATGTACTTACGCAGGTCCATAACGGGCGATGTTGTTGTTTGCCGTCGAGGTTAGCTGCATCCCATGTCTTACAGTATTTTACATCATTTGTGCAATTGCAGTTTGGCTTCTAACATTTACTTGCTTCTTGTAGGTACACATGTCGGGGGCACTGATCCACGCTTCGACCCGAAGGAAGAGCTCGCCTCCGCCGCCGCTGACTTTGGGCGGGCTCTGGCCAAGATGAAATGCCCCAGCAACTACCTCTCAGGACTTACCAAGTATGAACTCACCAGTTCAATCTTACCAATACCAGTTGCAATTAATGGCTATGCTCTGTACGGTCGATGTATTAAGCATGTTCTAGTAAACATGCCTAACACGTTTTAGCTACTTTCCCTACCTTTTTATAGACAACTGGGCCATTCTGTGCTCTGGCAGCACCTGCCTTGTGATGTTTAACTCTGCCAATTGCATTTTTATCAGTACCGGTTTCAATGGCTATTAAGCCTGTTGCAATTAACAGTTGAATCCATTTTTAAACAGTTGTATTTCAATGGCTACAAACTTACAAAACATGACTTAGGATTATGTTAAGCCTGTTGCAATTAACAGTTGTATCCAATTTATAATATGTCCCTTTGCTACCATGCTACTCTCCGCAATGAAGATATACTAGAGATGCTGCCCATTTGCTATTTTTGGTGGATGCTAACCCTGTTGTACTTAACAAGCCTGTCCATGTACTTACGCAGGTCCATAACGGGCGATGCTGTTGTTTGCCATCGAGGTTAGCTGCATCCCATGTCTAACAGTATTTTACATCATTTGTGCAATTGCAGTTTGGCTTCTAACATTTACTTGCTTCTTGTAGGTACACATGTCGGGGGCACTGATCCACGCTTCGACCCGGAGGAAGAGCTCACCTCCGTCGCCGCTGACTTTGGGCGGGCTCTGGCCAAGATGAAGTGCCCCAGCAACTACCTCTCAGGACTTACCAAGTATGAACTCACCAGTTCAATCTTACCAATACCAGTTCCAATTAATGGCTATGTTTTGTACGGTCGATGTCTTAAGCATCTTGTAGTAAACATGCCTAACTTTTTATAGACAACTGGGCCATTATCTGCTCTAGCAGCACATGCCTTGTGATGTTTAACTCTGCCAATTGCATTTTTATCAGTACCGGTTTCAATGGCCATTAAGCCTGTTGCAATTAACAGTTGTATCCATTTTTAAACAGTTGTATTTCAATGGCTACAAACTTACAAAACATGAATTAGGATGTCGTTAAGCCAGTTGCAATTAACAGTTGTATCCATTTTTTAATCCGTCCCTTTGCTATCGTGCTACTCTTTCGCAATGAAGATATCACTACAGATGCTGCCGTTTTATTACCATTTTCTATTTTTGGTGGATGTTAACCCTGTTGAGTTAACATTGGCTTTCCATGTACTTACACAGGGCTACAATGGGCGATGCTGTTGTTTGCCGTCGAGGTTAGCTGCATCCCATGTCTTATACACCATCTATTCCTAAATATAAGTATTTTTAGAGATTCCAATATAGACTACATAAGGAGCAAAATGAGTGAATCTAGATTCTAATCTAAACTATATCTATAATTCTATATACATCCGTATGTAGTTCATATTGAAATCTCTAAAAATACTTGTACTTAGGAACGTAGGTAGTTGTATTTTACATCATTTGTGCAATCTCAGTTTAGCTTCTAACATTTACTGGTTGCTTGTAGGTACATATATGAGCGGTGCTGATCCATGCTTCGATCCCTTTTGCGTATGGGGCAATGAGATATTCATGAACAAGCGTCAAGTGAGGAAACTAAGAAAGATTGTTAGGCGAAAGAAACGGGTGGTTGGAATTAAGCTCTTTATTTACACTTTGTCCAAGACAACAGTGAACTTTAGGATGGTAAGTAATGTGTTGCCATTTCCCCCTGCCCACAACAAGTTACTCTATTAGACCTCAGTATCTGATATTTTTCTCTTTTCAGTGGTTTCCGAAGCTATTTTACTGATGATTACCTTGCAAACTATATAACCGGAGTGGAGGCAACTAAGGTTAAAGTATATAATTCATGCTACCCTGATAATGCTCTAGAAGTCTTCCTGAAGGTGGTGAAGGATGGGTGGGAGACCGTCACAAGGGGTTGGACAAAAGTGGTTCGTGCCTATGGCATGCAGGAAGGCACATTATGGGCATTCCACTTCTTCAACACCATCGGCAGTCAAAATAATTTACACTTGTCTCTTCACCTTTACCGTCTTTAAATATTGTGGTTCATCATAGTTAATTGCCGTCTAATCCTGTAATTACTGAACATATTGTACTGACAATTTTATTTATGGATTCGTTGTTGAACCATTGTGCTGAGAATTTGAATTGCACGTTTCATATTTCAAAATTTTCAATTCGAATAATAAATTATAGGCAAAAATAAAAATATACAGGAGCTAATAAAATAATGTGCACACGGTTAGAAACAAAACAACTTGTGCGATGAAAAAAAGAGAACATACGGTTCTTTGACGTGAAACGTTTGCGATGCCCGACGGACGCACACACGGTTTCGTATCATATGCGTGTGCGATTCATGGTAATACGACAAATATTTCAAACCAGTGTGCGTGTGTGATAGGAATACCAATCGCACACAGTTATGAAAATGGACACGTTGGCGTTAGTAGAGGCACCACACACATTTTACATTCTTGAACCGTGTGCGATAACGTACCTATCACAAACATATCGGCAGATTAAATGTTGATGTCCACCTTTTTCACACGACTATAGCGGCGTAATCGTTTGGGATGTCTCTCTGATCAGAAACGTAACATCGAGATGTAACGTGTGGGACTGGGGCGGCTTCTCATACGTTTATTCTATGGCGATCGTCAGTAGCCCCTCGCCCATCCCCAGCGGTTTCTGGGTCGTGTGGGAAGGACCCCCTATCGCCCACACTCACTTGGCGACGGTTCCAAATGTCATCGCGGAAATGGGTTAAAAACTGTTTGTATAGCATCGACGCGTACCAGTGTTATCTGCAAATTCAAAAAAATAATTTACCTAAAATTAAGTTTATTTTTGAATTTTCACATCTACATGTTATAAATTACAAAACATTAGTTTCATAGGACCTAAATATACGCTAACTACCTTCGGTATGGTCTTTCTTTTCATATACTTTTTGGAATTTTTTAGGTTCATATTTGAATTATATCCAGTGAAATACAAATTTATTCATAAATGCCTAAAATATAACAAATAATGAATAATATAAAGTTCAAACCATTTTTCATACAATACCATAAACTATTAAAGCCAAAAATTTACTAAACCACTAAAAACAAAATACTTGAATATCATACCAGTGGCGGGCCCTACTTGTACCCGCCACCGGTAAGGCTTGCCTCACGTCTAATCTGGGCCCATATTATCAGTGGCAGTTGAGGATACCGGCCACAACTAATATACCGGTGGCTGATCCTGGGTTGCTCCCGCCACTGGCAATTCTTGGTCTATGACTAACCTGAGACCAGATTAGAAGTGGTGGGTGCAATGCAGGGCCCATCATTAGTATTTTATTACTAGTGGCAGACGTGTATTTTCGCCCACCACTGATATCTAGCCAAATTACAAGTTATGGGTGCATGACCCTATCCATACTGGTATGACTTCACCTATAAGAAGATTCCCGGTAGACATAGGCCCATTGCCCGTGAAGTGCAAATTCACTAGAATCCTGTAAAGATTGGTGAACCAGTGAACCACATGCGGTCCTTGTCAGTTATCACACTTTTTCGCCACAAAGTCCAAATGCCTTCATTAAGATTTTGGCAATTCATCAACATTTGCTATTTTTGTTTGTGTAAAGGCTTTTGCCATACTAGTTTTTTTTACAAATCACTTGCCATTTTTTGTCCAAACTTTTAACATCGGGTTATGTGATAGAGGCAAAGGGTGTCCGATCTTTCGATGAGATGACAACTATCGATTTGGTGGAGATGACTTTGATGATTCGACTACAAACATGCACGACGTTGCACCTTAGCAATCGCTAAACCAATCTCCTGAGGTTACTGACGATGCTGGAAGCACGATCAGCCTGACCGCAAAGGTCTATTCCTGCACGGAATCGATGGCAGCCAAGGAGGTGGGAGGACGTCCCAAGGCATCCTAAAACCAACCCTAGGTCATACAAGGCCCATGGGCTCAAGTGGAGGTGATGCAACACCTTTGGACTTGTAGTTTGGCTCGGATTCTGCTGCAGCGTCAGATTGTTTTGTCAACATCTCAACGCTCCGGACGAATTTGAAGGTGAATCCAATTGGGTTGGAAACAACACGAAATCTACTTTCCAACAAAAAAAAGAATCACCCAATTCAGAGTCCGAATGAAAGAGATCTTGGCGTTTTGAGTCAGGTATGTCTGTGCAGTCCGAATCTGAGTCCAGAACATGAGAGACTTGGACTCTATCTTCTCTTGGCCCAAAAGTGACGTGAGAGGAATTTTTGAACAACACCTAAACTTCTCTTTTTCCCTTATCTTCATATGTTGATTGTACAAATGTCCCATACACCTGCAATTAGACATGACACAAAAGTCTGTGAAGTATTTTCCTGGATAACATAAATAAATTATTGCAAAGTTTGCAATAGAAATCACCTCACTAATATGCATGTATGCAATATTTTTGGTCGTATCCAAGATAGTCATGTCCTCATCATTATGGCAAGTGAATTACGTGGCAATTTAACAGTAATAGTGATTTGGCTCCCTTGCCATTAAGGTCCCCTTGTTTACCTAGGTTGATGAGGAGCTATGCTACATGCATGGACTGGTTTTTACGTGTTCACGGACTGGCTTATCTGGCTGGTTTTGATTGGCACAGAATAAAAGTGAGGGCCCCACCCTCGCTGAAATTCAGGGGGAGGGGAAATTAGTTTGGAAACAACCCTTAAAACTTAGTAAATTCTCCATGTGTTTAGAAATTTCGGTCGATGAGAGACTAAAGACTATGAACCAAAAACAATGTTAATTGCTAGATTGGCAAAAAAAGAAAAACAACGTACTACAGAACCATCATATCATCAATAACTCTATTAATTGCTAGATTGGCAACAAAGGAGAAAACAATGTTAATTGCTAGATTGCTACAAATATACACGAACAAAGTGTAATTGTGAGTGCAGTTCTCAACATAGCATTAGTAACTTTACAATATTATCGAGCGGCATGTAACCTTACAATTATAAGTTCCTTTCCACTTCAAGGTGTAGCTGTAGTAACTTTACAATCATGTTATGGAATGACTAGTGCTACTTGTGAGCTGCGTTGGGATTTTCTCGAAGAGGAGAGGATGAAGCAGTACAGTAGAGATAAGTATTTTCCTCAGTTAAGGACCAAGGTTATAAAACCAGTAGGAGAACCACGCAAAACCTCGTTAACAGTACCTGCGCACATAAAAGTAAATACTTGCACCCAACGTGATCAAGGGGGTTGTCAATCCCCCTCGGCGTTTATTTGCAAGGATCAAATCTTGTAGTGGTAGATAGATAAAATAAAAACACAAAATAAAATAACGGTAATAAAATTACAGCAAGGTATTTTTGGATTTTATATATGATAAAAGTAGACCTAGGGGCCATAGTTTTCACTAGAGGCTTCTCTCTCGAACAAAAAACATACGGTGGGTAAACAAATTATTGTTGGGCAATTGATAGAAAAGCACATAGTTATGATGATATTCAAGGTAATGATCATGTATATAGGCATCTCGTCCAAGACAAGTAGACCGACTCCAGCCTGCATCTGCTACTATTACTCCACCCATTGACCGCTATCCAGCATGCATCTAGGGTATTAAGTCATAAAAACAGAGTAATGCCTTAAGCAAGATAACATGATGTAGACAAAGTAAATCCAAGAAATATGAATAAACCCCATCGTTTTATCCTTAATGGCAACAATACAAATACGCGTCCTTTCCCTTTCTGTCACTGGGATGGAGCATCGCAACCGAACCCATCACAAAACACCTCTCCCATTGGAAGATAAATCAATCTAGTTGTCCAAACCAAACAGATAAATCAGAGAGAAATACAAAGCTATAACAATCATGCATATAAGTAGTCAAAAAAGACTCAAATATTTCTCACGAATAATCTAATCATAAACCCACAATTCATCGGATCCTAACAAACACACCGCAAACAAGGATTGCATCGAATAGATCTCCAAGAACATCGAGGAGAACATTGTATTGAAGGTCAAGGAGACAGAAGAAGTCATCTGGCTACTAGCTATGGACCCGTAGGTCTGTGGTAAACTACTCATGCATCGTTGAAAGGGCAACAAGGTTGATGTAGAGGCCCTCTGTGATCGATTCCCCCTCCGTAGAGTACCGGAGAGGGCCTCCAGATGGGATCGCGAAAGAGCAGAGACTTACAACAGTGGAAAAATGTTTCGGCTGGCTCTCTGTATTGGAAATATTTGAGAATTTATAGAGGCGGAATTAGGTCAAGATGTGCCACTAGGGGCCCACAAGCCTGGGGCGCCCCCTGGGACGTGCCTCCCGAGCTTGTTGCTCCCTCATGACTCCTCTGGTCTTCTCTCGGAGCTTCTAGGGTCTCTCTGGGTCCAGAAAAAATTGTCAATTTTTTTGTAGCGTTTGGACTCCATTTGGTATTGATTTCCTGAAAAGCCAAAAACAAGCAAAAAACAGCAACTGGCACTGGACTCTAGGTTAATAGGTTAGTTCCAAAAAATGATATATAATTGCATATAAAACATCCAAGATTGATACTATAATAGTATAGAACAATAAAAAATTATAGGTACGGTGGAGATGTATCAAGCGGTGCATTATGTGGCTTCGTGCCGGAGAAAAGAGGAAGGAGCGGTGTCGGAGCTCAAGCCATGTTGATCGTAGCAATGTGCATGTGAATTGTTATGCTAGATTGTGCATTGCTTTGTCTTTGATCATAGCAATGTGCATGTCAAGGGTTATGCTAGATTGTACACTTCTTTGTCTTGGATCATAGTAATGTGCATGTCAATGATTATACTAGATTGTGTAGTGCCTATGTCTTTGCATGTCCATGATTTTGCAATGCCTTTGTGTTAGATCATGCTAATGTGCAATGTCCATGTTTATGATTCAATTATGTGTTGCCTATGGCTTTGTGTTTCCATGTTGTGTGTGATTCCGCACTTACTTGATTGATTGTGCAATGGTAATCATCAATCTCTGCCTAACTGACAAGGTGATTAAGACCACGTGGGATGGGTGGGGGGGGGGAGGTGGCTGCTATCCATCAACCGGCTTCCAAGGCGTGCTCCCGCCGAATCGGTTGGCACTGAAGCCCGTAGTGCCAGGGAGGAGGGAGCTGGCGGCGGCGCCTCTACACATGCATGGCCATCGACCCAAGCTCGGCTACAAGGCAAGAGAATCGGTACCACACCAGTTTTATGTCCAGATGGGACATGGACGACATGGCAATGCTTGTCATCTCGACGGCTTTCTAAAGGCTCCTCAAAGGCTGGCCGAAGACCCCCCCCCCCTTCCTATTGCATGTCGATGGTCAGAGGAGTTGGTGTAGGTGGCCTAGTTCGAAGGCCAGGAGGTGTCGTTTTAGAAATCGAGCGAGTTCTGCCGGAAGCACCACGTTAAGCAGGATGACACCATCGTCTTCAAGCTTACAACTCGGGGCTTTAACGTGAACATCTACGACGCCAACACCTCCACTACTAAGTCGTATGCCTACCTTTTCTTTTCAACTATCTAGGTAGTTCTAATACTATAAGTAGTGTTTGGTGCTAAACTATATGTTTATATCAGGGAACAATACACCTGAGGAGTTAGAGCATCTATAGTCGCATATGACAAATATGACCCCTCATATGTTTGCAAACGCGTTCAGGCGCGTCCATGGAGAGGGTCTAGTCACCCCTCATTTTACATGCACTGCAACCGCATACCTCGAATTCATACCAAACAATGCAACTCAAAAGTTACGTACTACTACATAGATAAACTTAGCCTAAACTACTCATCCTCGGAGATGTAGACGACTCCATGTTGGCAATGTTGTATGGACCTGCCTCCTGGTGGATGGCCGCCTCCCATAGCTCTGCCTCCTCGTCAGACTCCATGTCCGCGAAGAGTTCCTCGACCTCCGTCCGTGCCTCGCGGAGGTCACGGCGATTTGCCCCCACCTCCTCCAAGAGGATGGGATCGAGGATGGCCTATTGCTTCACTGCCTCCTCCGCTTGGGCGAGCTCGAATTCTCCTAGTGCATGGGGCATGCCGAATCCAACACCTGGAGGCGCCGGATCGGCCTCGCTTTCCTCCTCTGGCTCCGCTTCCTCCATGGTCGTGTCCAGTGCCTGCTGCTCCACGTCTTCCTTCTCTTGCTCCGGCTAGTCCAGAATTAGGTTTGCTGCAATCCGAGTGACACGTTGGGCCAGGATCTCCTCAAGGAGCTCTAACCAGCGCTCCAAAGTGAGCATTGCGTAAGTGGTGATCCGCTGCCAGGCCATGGCTACAGGCGGACGACAAGCTCCGAGTTGCGAGCGGATGGGGAGTGGCGGCACGGAGGGGAGGGAAATGGGATTGTGGCCAGGGTTGGTAGTCGCCGAACGGCTTAAATAGCCAGATTTGACCACTCATCGGACCATTGGGTTTCGACGAGTGTCCACATGCGTCTCACACTTCAGTTCGACGTGGTGGATGCGTCGGACGCGTCCGAGCCTTCACATATCCGTTTCAGATATGGTCTGAATATGAGACGTGTCGGTCAGCCCTGACATATAAGATAGATACGAGGGGTGCGGCTGAGCCGAGTTTTTGAGACCGGAACATGGACCGTCTACGACGTGGCACGAACGTGCCATACGTGCTCCATTTCTTTGATCCCCCGACGATGGCTCCGTGGATCGTGGATCTGGAATATATATACTTGGTGGCAGCTCGACAACTTCCAAGGCATCATGGTCAACTTGAGCTCTAGCTAGCGAGCGGCGACACACAAGTCTGACTTGCGGAGCAATTACTGCACACGGCAGGAACTGTCGGTGCCCAACAGTCGTACAAGAAACCGAAAACCCTGCAGACAGGTTTCGTGAACTCCGCCAAACATTGCATTGGCAAACGCAGTGCCCATCGATCACATGCGCTTCTCTTTCTTATCCAAACTAACAAGTTCATTTCCTGGTCCAATCTTAATCGTCAGAAACTGTGTACGTACTGGCCAAATAAGCTTGTCAATAGTCAAAGGATGGATGCGCTTCACAACGTGTCATCACGTGCGATGAATAATGCGTTCACTCCTCCCCAATAGCAGTTCCAGTTCTCAATTTTCAAACAAGCAGTTCAAGTTCCTCGTCCACAACGCTACGGACGCGCTATAAAAGGCAACACGGCGAGGGCGCCATTCCTGCGAGCTCAGTCTTACCAAGCAGCAAGAGAGTGCAGTAGCTGGTCTCTCCAACGGCAAGCTTGTGCGCCTGGCAACGATGGCGGCTTCGGGAAGAGGCAGTGCGGGCAGTAAGGCGATTGTCGCCGGCGCCGCGTTCCTGTGCGTGGCCGCGGTGCTCCTGGCGGCCGCCCCCGCGGCCGAGGCGGGGGCGACAACGTACCTTGTCGGCGACGCGGCCGGGTGGACGCGCAACGTCGACTACGGCGGGTGGCTGGCCGGCAAGACCTTCCGCGCCGGCGACGTGCTCGGTACGTACCTCTCTGTTCAATGCACGTGCGAGTGAGTAGCCTGCGACGACTTATCCCGATCTGACCATGCCGCGTGCGTATGTATGCATGCGCAGTGTTCAAGTACAACAGCACGTTCCACGACGTGGCGTGGGTGAGCAAGGGCGGGTACAAGAAGTGCATCGTGTCGCCCAAGTGGTACGCCCCGGTGTACCGCAACGGCTACGACGCGGTCGCGCTGCCCAGGGGCACGCACTACTTCATCTGCGGCGTGCCGGGCCACTGCAGCGCCGGCATGAAGCTCGCCGTCACCGTCTACTGATGATTCCATCGTCGCCCACCTCCGGAGTGCATCGAGTGGCTTTCACTTGGTGGTCGCTTATCGTCCTGCGTCCGGCTGGCGTGTGTAATTTGTGTGTGCTTGCATCTCATGGAATGAGTAAACCAGATGTTTTCTCTCGTAATACGCCGATGCTTAAACTTCTCTCGCGTGAGCTTGTCGTCTTTCAAATCTTTTATATCTAAATAGCTAGCCCCCACTAACATATTTCTCTCAACATACAAGCATGCCACCTCATTATTGAACATGCATAAGAAAAGACTCACCTCAACATGCAACTATGCATATTAAAAATCCACTTCAACATGCATGCATGTAAATTCCATTCTATTATGTTGTTTACATTTAGTTCTTATATACTTTCAACAACTATTATTTCAAATATTCATGTTTGAACCAAAACCTCATTGAAATATGGCAAAATATTCCCGCAACAACGTGCGGGGCATCATCTAGTTTCTAAAGATACTAAGCTCAGTTAAAAGGAAGCTCTTTGGTGCATCCATGATCATACCACTCCCGGTTTTCTCCTCTGGAACATGCGCGTGGTGATTGGTATTTTGGTCATCATTTCTTCATACAAAAGTTTCTATGTACCTTCTCCGATTTGGACCAAAATACAAGTTTCTACGTACCTTCTCAAAATTAAGTTTAGTATGAAAACAAATACTTGGATCCTCCTACTTAATTACTTATCAATTTTTTTGGCTCATTTTTTTGTTCCTCCTAAAAGATGAGTACTCGCATACTTATGCTAACATGATAACTTGAGAGGCTTCCACACCTTTAATGATTGACTACTTAGCGGTGGGAGAGGGGTCCTATAAAATATTATTTGGGGTTCGACCAAACGAGGATGAGGGGCTCTCAATAGTTTTGGTGCTCTGCCCATCCCTTTGAGATGTAATATTTCGACAAGTCCTTTCATTTCCTTCCACAATATTGAACAAGATTAGTTGCTCATGAAAACTAAAATGCTTATGCGAGAAAACAAAAATGATCAATTTGAATGCTAACTTTGAAACAAAGTATGGTGTGATCCATGCTTTATGATTTGAGAGTTCCACCTATACTTTCTACTTTCTTAGCTAGAATATTTTTGGCTTATCTTTATACTAACTTTTTTTGAAGCTAACCTAACCAAAAATAGTCTAGCATGTACGATTGAATACCTACACTTCACAATCAACACTAGTGGTGTGGACGACCCTATAATGATCTAAAGTAACAAGTATAGTAGAACTCACCCTAACTCATACATCTAATAAGTAACCTCTATTATTCCTCATTTTTTATAGAGAGACCCTGGCAATGTCTTCGAGATAATCACAAGATTTTTCCCAAGCTAGGTGAAAAATTAAAAAAAGTGCATAAAAACATTAACCGGACACTGTGGGGCTAAGAGCAAGTGATTCCCCTATACAAATACAAAACTATCACGCCTAAGAATGCATGTCAAATAACCACATGATTGCATAATAACTATGAGATAAAGATCATTGCACAAGACTCTACACATGCAAAAGTAACTTCCCCAAGCTTAAAAATTTGCGAGAACTAGCTCAAGAAAATTATGAAATGAAAAGACAAAATGCGGTTTATTAAAGGAGAGTATGAGAAGTGGTTTACCTCCCCAAGCTTAAAATTAAGTGACAGTAATAAACTTTTACCGTTGAGGTACAATGACCTCTCCTTTAATGGATATGTACCATTGCTTCAACGAAATTTTCTTGATGTGGCCCGGTGGTTGCCTTCCGGTAGAACCTGCTAGAGATGAAAATAAAAAACAAAACAAAATATTTTATTCTCTTGGAAGTTTTCCATTTTTTATAGCACAAAGGGTTAGATCACAAGTGAGTAAAACACTGTCTCATAAAGGCAGGTTCACCCACCTAACCACCACACTTAAGTTGATAAAGTAAGTCTAGGAGTGTATACTCTCCTAGGTTGTATGTGAAGTGCAAGTGAGAGAAGATATGAAACACGAGCGTGAAACCTCCTACGTGCTTAACTAAAAGCGAGAATCCCACTTAAGGCGAGGACCTCACTACTAAATTTTTTACTGAGTAATATTCAAACGGGAAGGCAGTATCGAGCACTTGTTGTTGAAAATTGTAGAATTGAAGCAACGTGCGGGTTTTTTATATGGTAGGCATCATACAATACATGTCCTCACACTAGGTCCAAGCCTCTGTGAAAATAACACATGAAATAAAGGAAGTGATTTAGTATGCGAAACGAAGTTCGTATACCCAACCAAGCAAAGAGAATAAAAGAAAACATAAAGTATTACAGAGGATTATAGGCTAGAGAGCTTCGAAGGTAAATATTGAACACTAGAATGCAAACGAATGGTTAAAAAGTAACCCACTGATCTTGGCTCGTCAAAATTAACAAAATGATAGGGTTTTGACCTTGCTACGAGCGTGGGTACGCGCATCGGCTGACTGCACACCATCTTCTGTTCTGGTGTGGTAAACTATAGCTCCTCTAGTACAAGCATCGGTATGCGCTCCATCTTTTCTTCTAGTGCCTCGGGGAGTTTTTGCACAATATAGGTATGAGCTACCTCCCATGTCTTCTCTTCTGAAATATTTTGTTGGTGTGGCCTCCTTCTGATATGAGCATCGCTATGAGCATGGCTGCTCTTACTACTTGAGTGGTACGAGCATCCAACGTCTTCTCTTTGGACGCCCAAAACAATGTCCTTCATTTGAGAATTTTTTAAGGACTTGGGAGGATAGTTCCAACAATATATAGGACATCCAACAAGAAGATTTACCGAGCAATGATGTATAATTAATTAAGTAAGAGCAAATGAATGAGCTTTACCTTTCAAAGATTAGTCCCAAACCAACTCCAATAGTAATTCATGCAAAAATAAAACAACCAATCCAAGCATGAATGCAAACTAAACCCAAACACTGAAAACTAATAAAGACACCTACTGACTTGTGGGTTGCCTCCCGATAGTTCTTTATGTAGTCATATAGTCAAGCTTCGATTCTCCATTTATCCACCTGGATCCCAAGGAATATCGAACCGCAGTGTAATTGTTATCACCTCCGACCACAGTTTTGAACACCTCGTAGAAAAAGATCAATCGAAGTCGTACCCTCTTATGGTGCATCGACATCATGCAAGTCCTCCCTCTCAAGCGAGAACTGAGGCACCAACATGGTGAGCATGTCTCCTGATTTGTACGTAACAAGAGGGCCAGAGATTTATATTGAACTTTAAAATATCACCTTGCCTACCGTTGTAGGGTAACACTTCACAATATTCTTCAGGAGAGGGAAATTCTGTTGGAAATATTCCCTAGAGGCAATAATAAAGTGATTATTATTATATTTCCTTAATCATGACAAAGGTTTATTATTCATGCTATAATTGTATTTATCGGAAACTTAAATACATGTGTGAATACATAAACAAATACCAAGTCCCTAGTAAGCCTCTACTAGACTAGCTCGTTGATCAAAAGATGGTTATGGTCTCTTGACCATAGACACGAGTTGTCGTTTGATAACGGGATCACATCATTAGGAGAATGATGTGATGGACAAGACCCGTACGTTAGCTTAGCATATGATCATTCAGTTTATTGCCACTCCTTTCTTAATGTCAAATACATGTTCCTTCGACCATGAGATAATGCAACTCCCGGATACCGGAGGAATACCTTGTGTGTTATCAAACGTCACTTCGTAACTGGGTGATCATAAAGGTGTCCTACAGGTATCTCTGAAGGTGTCTGTTGAGTTGGCGTGAATCGAGATTGGGATTTGTCACTCCGTATGACGGAGAGGTATCTCTGGGCCCTCTCGGTAATACAGCATCACAAGAAGCTTGCAAGCAAAGAAACTAAGGAGTTAGTTACAAGATGATGTATTACAGAATGGGTAAAGAGACTTGCCGGTAACGATATTGAACTAGGTATGGAGATACCGACGATCGAATCTTAGGCAAGTAACATACCGACGGACAAAGGGAACTACGAATGTTGTCATAAAGGTTCAACCGATAAAGATCTTCGTAGAATATGTAGGAACTAATATGGGCATCCAGGTCCCGCTATTGGTTACTGATCGGAGAAGGTCTCGGTCATGTCTACATCATTCTCGAACCTATAGGGTCTGCACGCTTAATGTTCATTGATGATATAGTATTATATGAGTTGGTGACCGAATATTGTTCGGAGTCCCGGATGAGATCACGGACACGACAAGGAGCTCCGGAATGGTCCGGAGGTAAAGATTGATATATAGGATGATGGTTGGGCCAAGGGGTAAGGCCCACGGGGCTTTAGGTCGGTGCAAAAGAAAGTTTTGCGGAGGTCGGGAACCAGACGCCAGGGACCCTGGTGTCTGGCCCTAGGCCAGACGCCGAGGACCATGGCGTCTGGGCAAGATGCCAAGGACCGTGGTGTCTGGTGCTGGAATCCGAGAAGGACTCTTCCTTGCGTTCCAAACCAACTTTGGGGAGGCCCTCTCCCCAAGTAACGACCCCAGGGCTCAACGTATAAATATAGGAGCAGGGCTAGCCCCTAGAACACAAGTTTTTGAGCCTCCTCTAGTTGATCTAGTTCTAGTTCTAGCTGGTCCTAGTTGGCTAATTAGAGCTAGCCCTAGCTATCTCTAATCCTCATAATTAGAAGTCCAGTGTGGTTCTAATCTCCTCCCTCTAGTTCATCCTCCGCCCTAAATCCGTTGTGCTTGGCGAAGCCCTGTGGAAATAGTTCTACCACCACCGTCCCCACGCCTTCGTGCTGCCGGAACTCATCTACTAATTCGCCCCTCTTGCTGGATCAAGAAGGCGAGGACGTCATCAAGCTGAACATGTGCTGAACGCGAAGGTGCCGTATGTTCGGTGCTTGATCGGAACGGATCATGAAGGTGTACGACTACATCAACCTCATTGATAAAACACTTCCGCTTAGCGATCTACAAGGGTATGTAGATGCTCTCCCCCTCTCGTAGCTATGCATCTCCATGGATAGATCTTGCGTGTGCGTAGATTTTTATTTATTTTTCATGCAACGTTTCCCAACAGTGGCATCATGAGCCAGGTCTATATGTAGATGATATGCACGAGTAGAACACAAAGAAGTTGTGGGCGGTGATGTTCATATTGCTTACTACCTATGTCTTTATTTTGATTCGGCGGTATTATGGGATGAAGCGGCTCGGACCAACCTTACATGTCCATGTACATGAGACCGGTTCCACCGACTAACATGCAACTTGTTTTGCATAAAGGTGGCTGGCGGGTGTCTGTTTCTCCCACTTTAGTTGAATCTAATTTGACTACGGCGGTCCTTGCAGAAGGTTAAATAGCAACTTGATAATCACCGTTGTGCTTTTGTGTAGGTAAGAATGGTTCTTGCTAGTTGCCCGTAGCAGCCACGTAAAACTTACAACAACAAAGTAGAGGACATCTAACTTGTTTTTGCAGGGCATGTTATGATGTGATATGGTCAAGACGTAATATGATATATATTGATGTATGAGATGATCATGTTTTGTAATAAGTTCATAACTTGCATGTCGATGAGTATGACAACCGGTAGGAGCCTTAGGGTTGTCTTTAATTATTGTATGACCTGCGTGTCAATCACTAAGCGCCATGTTATTGCTTTACTTTATCGCTATGCATTAGCAATAGTTGTAGAAGCAATAGTTGGTGAGACGACCCCGACGCAACGATGGAGATCCAGGTGTCGCACCGGTGACGATGGAGATCATGCCGTTGTTTTGGAGATGGAGATCGAAAGCACAAGATTATGATGGCCATATCATGTCACATTTTTTGATTGTATGTGATGTTTATCCTTTATGCATCTTATTTTTCTTAGAACGATGGTAGCATTTTAAGATGATCACTTAATTTCAAGAAAAAAGTGTTCTCCCCGAGTATGCACCGTTGCTAAAGTTCGTCGTTTCGAAGCACCTCGTGATGATCGGGTGTGATAGATTCTACGTTCACATACAACGGGTGTAAGCCAGTTTTGCATATGTAGAATACTTGGGTTAAACTTGATGATCCTAGCATGTACATACATGGTTTCGGAGCACTGGAGACCAAAAGGGCAAATGTGAGTCATATAGTAGATATGATCAACATGGAGATGTTCACCATTGAAGACTACCCCATCTCACGTGATGATCGGACATGGGTTAGTTGATTTGGATCATGTATCACTTAGACAACTTGAGGGATGTTGATTTAAGTGGGAGTTCATTAGTAATTTGATTATTTGAACTAAAATTTATCATGAACTTAGTCCTAATAGTTCTGTAAATCTATGTTGTAGATCAATGGCCCGTGCTACCGTTCCCTTGAATTTTAATGTGTTCCTAGAGAAAGCTAAGTTGAAAGACGATGGCAGCAACTACACGAACTAGGTCTGTAACTTGAGGGTTATCCTCATTGCTGCACAGAAGAATTATGTCCTTGATGCACCGCTAGGTGACAGACCTGCTGCAAGAGCTGATGCAGACGTTGTGAACGTCTGGCAGGCTCGATCTGATGACTACTCGATAGTTCAGTGTGCCATGATTTACGGCTTGGAACCGGGACTTCAAAAGCGTTTTGAACGCCATGGGGCATATGAGATGTTCCAAGAGCTGAAGTTGATATTTCAAGCTAATGCCCGGGTTGAGAGATATGAAGTCTCCAACAAGTTCTTTAGCTGTAAGATGGAGGAGAATAGTTCTGTCAGTGAACACATACTCAGAATGTTTGGGTACCACAACCACTTGGCTCAACTGGGAATTGATCTTCCAGTCGAGGGTGTTATTGATAGAGTTATTTAGTCACTGCCACCAAGCTACAAAGGCTTCGTGATGAACTATAATATGCAAGGGATGATGAAAACGATTCCCGAGCTCTTCGTGATGCTGAAATCGGCGGAGGTAGAAATCAAGAAAGCGCATCAAGTGTTGATGGCTAACAAGACCACCAGTTTTAAGTAAAAGGGAAAGGGAAAGAAAGGAAACTTCAAGAAGACTGGCAAGCAAGTTGTCGCTCTCGTGAAGAAGCCCAAAGCTGGACCCAAGCCTGAAACTGAGTGCTTCTACTGCAAGAGAAATGGTCACTGGAATATGAAAACGAGAGGCAAATGACCAATAATGTAAATGCAAGAGATGAAAGTTTATGATCGGTACTTGGTAGGCTTGATGTAGATCCTCCCCGGCAACGGCGCCAGAAATTCTTCATGCTACTTCTTGAGCTTGCGTTGGTTTTTCCCTTGAAGAGGAAATGGTGATGCAGCAAAGTAGAGATAAGTATTTCCCTCAGTTGAGAACCAAGGTATGAATCCAGGGAGGAACACACAAGTCACCAATGGTTGCACCTACACAAACAAACAAATACTTGCACCCAACGCGATAAAGGGGTTGTCAATCCCTTCACAGTTACTTGCAAGGATGAGATCTGATAGAGATAGGTATAAAAGATAAGTAAAAGTGAAAAATAAAATAAAGGTAAATAAATTGCAGCAAGGTATTTTTGGGTTTTTGGTTTTATAGATCTGAAAATAATATGATAAAAGATAGACCCGGGGGACATAGTTTTCACTAGAGGCTTCTCTCTTGAAAGAAAGCATACGGTGGGTAAACAAATTACTGTTGAGCAATAGATAGAAAAGCGCATAGTTATGATGATATCTAAGGTAATGATCGTGAATATAGGCATCACATCTATGACAAGTAGACCGACTCCTGCCTGCATCTACTACTATTACTCCACACATCGACCGCTATCCAGCATGCATCTAGTGTATTATGTTAACAAGAATGGAATAACGCCTTAAGCAAGATGACATGATGTAGAGGGATAGATCCAATCAATATGAACAAACCCGACCTTTTTATCCTTAATGGCAAAAATACAAATACGTGTCATGTCCCTTTCTATCACTGGGAATAAGCACCGCAAGATTGAACCCATTACAAAGCACCTCTCCGATGGCAAGAAAAATCAATCTAGTTGGCCAAACCAAATCAATAGATGGGAGAGAAATACAAAGCTATCTTAATCATGCATAAAAGAGTTTAGAGAAGACTCAAATAATATTCATAGATAATCTGATCATAAACCCACAATTCATCAGATCTCAACAAATGCACCGCAAAAGAAGATTACATCGAATAGATCTCCAAGAACATCGAGGAGAACATTGTATTAAAGATCAAAGAGAGAGAAGACGCCATCTAGCTACTATCCATGACCCGTAGGTCTGTGGTAAACTACTCACACATCATTGAAAGGGCAGCAATGTTGATGTAGAATCCCTCCGTGATCGAACCCCCCTCCAGCGGAGTACCGGAACAGGTCTCCAGATGGGATCTCATGAGGACAGAAACTTGAGGCGGTGGAAAAGTATTTTTGGTGTGCCCTCTAGTCTACAGGGAATATTCGAGTATTTATAAAAGAAGAATTAGGGCTGGAGGAGCAACAGGGGCCCCACAAGCTTGGGGGTGCGCCCCCTAAGATTGTCCTCTCCTCTTGGCTCTTCTGGCCTCCTCCCGAAGCTTCCAGGGTGTCTTGTGGTCCAAAAAAATCATCAAATAGTTTCGTTTCATTTGGACTCCGTTTGGTATTGATTTTTTGTAAAGACAAAAACAAGGAAAAAGCAGCAACTAGCACTTGGCACTAGGTTAATAGGTTAGTCCCAAAAAATGATATAAAATAGCATAATAATGCATATAAAACATCCAAGATGGATAATATAATAGCATGGAATAATAAAAAGTGATAGATACGTTGGAGACGTATCAAGCAGTTCGCGGGATCGTCATCGACGTTCGAGGGACTCCAACTACGATCTACACCGACTCAACTACTTCGGTTGCAATCCGGAGTCGGAACGATTATTGATCCAAACCCAATATGATCTTCATATTGTTCCTGGGTGTTCGTAGGGCAATTTTTTTGTTTTCTACTACGTTTTCTGACATCGATATGCAGTGCCAGAAGTGTTTCAACACCAGGAATCTCTGCGGTCTCCCCTATGTTCAGAAGGACAAGTACCTCCGCATCATGCTTCCGCAAGGATTCAAACAAATTATGGTATGGTTCTCAGATTTGAAGTGTATCAAACGTACATGTCATTCAAGTGTTTGGTTAATTTGTGAAGATTCTCTGCATGTGGATTTTAACATAAATGCTAATGGATTTCATGATTGGTTCGTAAGTAGAAAAGTCCGCTCATGAGTTGAACAGAAACCATGCTTACAATGGAAAGAATCTAAAAATAGGTAGACGTAACTAAATTTGGTAAAGGTACAACCGTACCCCCTTGGTACCACTTGCTGCTACATTCCCCTCTTTAGATGTCAGATGTAACCTATGTGTAATCTGAAAATTTCTTTTATGATTATTATGATATAGAAAATTCCAGATTTGTATTGTGGCATTGATATTTTCATAAATCATTCGGAAACTAAAAAATTCAGAACCTAATTTGTGATATCCAATGTTCCTCAATTCTAGTAAGCACTGTTGGAAATGGTATTTACCCCTCTCATAAACGGTACCTGCTTCATAAACAGCCTAAATAATTTTGAGCAATCTCTAAATTTTGCTCAGTGCACTGTGCACCCCCTGCTTTTCAAGAGACGAACTTCTGAAGAAGCTGAGTATAAACAGATCTGTCGGGACCACTGTACATGTCCAACTGGAGACAAGAGAGGGCTTCTGTTTTCTATGCAGGATCCGGAACGAAGAAAATAGGACCTTTTTCACAGGACATACTTGGAAAGAATTTGCCAAAGTGTACCAGTTAGAACTAGGTACGGAAATGTCCCTCAGACCGGGTACATTTGAGCACTGATCCAATAACTCATCCGTGTAAGTGTTATGGTAAATATCAAGCAATTTTAACTAATAACATTTCATCGGGCTGTTATATTTAACAAATCTTATTTACAAATATTTTCATAGCTTATTACGGAGTGGATATTGTAACAAAACAATTTATAGACAACATAGAGGTTAGTGAAGGGAGTAGAGTAACCTGGGAAGAGATGTGGTTACAATGTTGGACCAAGAGATCATTCGTACGTGCCCCTGCTGCACACTTGGAACAAGACCAACATTGGCGATATAATCATGGTTAGAATTGTAACTGCTCTCAGGATCTTCAGATAGTCTAGATACTTATTTAGATTGCTTAAAGTGTTCAAATTATGTTATGCCACTAGATACTTCCTCAACGTGTTGTGCCTAAGGAGATGGGTGCAAATGGAGAGCTGACCATTGTTCTCCATCCTAGAGTGAACATCAGTTCCACTTCATACTAGGCTTCAGGACAAGGAGATGTAAGCATCGTGCTTTATGGGTGGAGCAAAGTAGTCGACATGTACGACATGGATATTGGAGACAAGATGATCTTTGTGCTACACCATGGACGTGCAGGGTCCTTTATCTTCCTTAGTTTCATTGCTGCTGAACCAGATGAGGAGTAGTTCTGACTCTCTGTCATGTTGCCTCAGTGATCGTCCATATCTGTATGTCATGTTTTGTGCTACTGTTGGTACTGATGTGATGATGATGAGCATGTATGTTCTATGAAGAAAAACTCAATGGATTTCGATAAGAGCATATCAACCCTAAACATTGAAAATTTTATTCTGATATGTTATAAACTCTGCCATGGTAGAATTTATAAGGTACTACGGTCTGAACACCAACAAGCCATTTTGTTATCCATTTTGCTGAACCAGCCTAACATTGTTTGTGACACAAAACATTTTCTATGGCACTACAAATCATCCAGGAAAATGGGCATGCCTATTGATGCCCAAAAGCGTTGCACAATTGCATGCCAGAACATCGCCAAAGTTGGCTAGGGTGCTGCCCCACAAGGAAAACACCTCGTGATGATGGACCGTCACAGAAAATGATTTCAGGCGATCTTTCCAGTCTCGTCGCCATGGTTTTTGTCACTAAATAGACGAAATTTTGTAGTGTTAGTTGTGTTCATAAAATTTCTATCAAAAGTGGGAGTGTGGAAGGGTGATCAAACGTTCCTTCTCCTCTTCTTCCTCTTCTTCCCTCTTTGCATTCTTCGTTTCCTATACACACTTGTTTGTGCAACATGTGCTACTCTTTGTCAACCCCATTATTTTGCAGCAATTTAGTTTGGCAAGTACAAATTTCATGTTCTCTTACCAATTCTTATAGCAACGCATCATCACGAGTTATTTGTTCTTCATAGTGTACATCATTTTCTTCATTTATTGTGAACCCAGTAAAAGATTTATTTCTTCCATGGCGGTTGTAATCCGATCTCGGCCATTGATCATTAATGCAATTATCACATAAATTATCTACGAAAAAATCATGAATAGGGTGCACTGAATCAAAGTTTGTAAGAAGTAAGGTGCTTCCCTCTTTCATATCTATTATTCGACGTAGAATCTCACTTGCACCTGCAATGGGCACTAATTTGGCAACCTCCAAACTAGCATTGTATTTATCACCACTATTATAATATGCTAACATGGGATAGTTATTATACTTACATTGATAAGACATATGCTCCTCAGATTCACATTCATAGCATGGTAATGGGTATGAAGCACATATCATGGATGAATATTTGTTCACCATTTTTAACAGTTCTCTTATCTTGACCTCATCGATAGTCAATCATGGTAGACTTGTGTCTCTCTTGTCCTCCATTGAAAGTTGCATAAGTTCCTGAATAGTCATCTCAGAAGACATGAGTAGCAATTTTTTCTTTCTTTTTGATTTAAACAAAAACAGTAATATAAAGAGAAAACAAATTAACCGTGACTGGAAAGGTAATGACTAAGTGTTATGCTCTCTGACAACGTTGCCAGTAAATGCTTTATGTCCCGCACTCTCGTGTAAGTACCCCGATGGGTATTTGAAGGAAATATGCCCTAGAGGCAATAATAAAGTTGTTATTTATATTTCCTTATATCATGATAAATGTTTATTATTCATGCTAGAATTGTATTAACCGGAAACTTAGTACATGTGTGAATACATAGACAAACAGAGTTTCACTAGTATGCCTCTACTTGACTAGCTCGTTGAATCAAAGATGGTTAAGTTTCCTAGCCATAGACATGATGTAGCGACCAGACCTCAAACAGTCTGATCTCTGTGCTTCAGTGTCATCCCTGGATCAGTAATGCTGACACGCACAGTACTTGAAGGATTTATAACAGAGTAGCAATCACACACTTATTACATCGAATGTCTCAAAGAGAACTTATTGCAATAAATATGGCTTAAGGCCATCTAATAACGATAACAGCGGAAGGCTTGGAAGATAAGTGAGTCCATCAACTCCAACGGCATCACTGAGTATAGAACCACGACCTAAGGCACCTTACTCGTCGTCTGAAAAATCTGCAACATGAACGTTGCAGCCCGAAAACGGGTCAGCACATGAAATATGCTGGCAATGTAACACATAGAGAGTAATGAACAGAAATAGACTATACTACATGCATATATGGCTGGTGGAAAGCTCTATGGTTACAGTTTTGCGTAAAGCCAATTTTTCCCTACTGGAAAGGAATAAATTTTATTTAACTATCATGGTGGTTGTTAAACATTGAGAGTGTAGACACCCTCTCAATCCCAATTAAGCATCATCATTAAAGCATTGTAGATCCCGGTGAAGCTTGGTACTCCGATGTTCAGGTGGCGTCCAAAGGGTGTATCTTCATCCGGTTGCGTGAACTTGTTCCTTGCATCCGCCATCCTCCCCCCCCCCCCCCCCCCCCCCCCCCCCCCCCCCCCCCCCCCCCCCCCCCCCCCCCCCCCCCCCCCCCCCCCCCCCCCCCCCCCCCCCCCCCCCCCCCCCCCCCCCCCCCCCCCCCCCCCCCCCCCCCCCCCCCCCCCCCCCCCCCCCCCCCCCCCCCCCCCCCCCCCCCCCCCCCCCCCCCCCCCCCCCCCCCCCCCCCCCCCCCCCCCCCCCCCCCCCCCCCCCCCCCCCCCCCCCCCCCCCCCCCCCCCCCCCCCCCCCCCCCCCCCCCCCCCCCCCCCCCCCCCCCCCCCCCCCCCCCCCCCCCCCCCCCCCCCCCCCCCCCCCCCCCCCCCCCCCCCCCCCCCCCCCCCCCCCCCCCCCCCCCCCCCCCCCCCCCCCCCCCCCCCCCCCCCCCCCCCCCCCCCCCCCCCCCCCCCCCCCCCCCCCCCCCCCCCCCCCCCCCCCCCCCCCCCCCCCCCCCCCCCCCCCCCCCCCCCCCCCCCCCCCCCCCCCCCCCCCCCCCCCCCCCCCCCCCCCCCCCCCCCCCCCCCCCCCCCCCCCCCCCCCCCCCCCCCCCCCCCCCCCCCCCCCCCCCCCCCCCCCCCCCCCCCCCCCCCCCCCCCCCCCCCCCCCCCCCCCCCCCCCCCCCCCCCCCCCCCCCCCCCCCCCCCCCCCCCCCCCCCCCCCCCCCCCCCCCCCCCCCCCCCCCCCCCCCCCCCCCCCCCCCCCCCCCCCCCCCCCCCCCCCCCCCCCCCCCCCCCCCCCCCCCCCCCCCCCCCCCCCCCCCCCCCCCCCCCCCCCCCCCCCCCCCCCCCCCCCCCCCCCCCCCCCCCCCCCCCCCCCCCCCCCCCCCCCCCCCCCCCCCCCCCCCCCCCCCCCCCCCCCCCCCCCCCCCCCCCCCCCCCCCCCCCCCCCCCCCCCCCCCCCCCCCCCCCCCCCCCCCCCCCCCCCCCCCCCCCCCCCCCCCCCCCCCCCCCCCCCCCCCCCCCCCCCCCCCCCCCCCCCCCCCCCCCCCCCCCCCCCCCCCCCCCCCCCCCCCCCCCCCCCCCCCCCCCCCCCCCCCCCCCCCCCCCCCCCCCCCCCCCCCCCCCCCCCCCCCCCCCCCCCCCCCCCCCCCCCCCCCCAAAGGGGCGAGGGGGCGGCGTGGCTTGGGCGAGGGGGCGCCCGGGGAGGAGTCCGGCTCGGACTCCCCTCGGCGTCCGTGCTGCGCACGGCGGCGCGCGCGAGGGAGACGGCGGCGGAACGGGCCGGCCTGGCTCGGCTGGGCTTCGGCCCAGTCGGGCGCGGGAAGTTTTTTTTTTAAACAATTCCGCCGAACAGAAAAAAAATCCTAGAAAGTAAAATAGAAATCTAAAAATGCCAAAACCAATTTTCACCGTCTAAATAAAATATTTAGAACGAGATGAACATTTTCTTGGCCCTAAAATGCAATTTTGAAAAACGTGCAATTTTTCTAATGCAAATAAAATCCCAATAGAAATCAAATATTTGATTTTAATAATTTTCCCCCAATATTTCAATTATTTTGGAGAAGTCATATTATCTCCTCTCATATATTTTTAATATGAAATATTTTTCGAAGAGAAAAATAATTAAAACCAAAATCCTCGTTTCAATATTTGAACAAAACTTCAAATATGAAAACCGGGAAATCCCCAACTCTCTCCGAGGGTCCTTGAGTTGCTTAGGATTTCGAGGCTCGCGAATGAAAATGCAATAAAATATGTTATGCAAGAATGATCTATGTATAACTTTCCAAATTAAAAGTTTGGGATGTTACAAACCTACCCCCCTTAAGATGAATCTCGCCCTCGAGATTCGGGTTGGCTAGAAAATAGGTGAGGGTGGTCTCTGCGAAGATCATCCTGTCGTTCCCAGGTGGCTTCATCCTCGGTATGGTGGCTCCACTGAACTTTGCAAAACTTGATAACCTTGCTGCGGGTGACTCGGCTGGCAAACTCAAGAATCTTGACTGGTTTCTCCTCATAGGTCAAATCACTATCCAACTGAATCGCTTCCAGCGGCACTGTATCTCTCAGCGGTATATCCGCCATCTCTGCGTGGCACTTCTTCAACTGGGAAACATGGAACACATCGTGAACTCCTGACAATCCTTCAGGCAATTCCAATTTATAAGCAACTTCTCCCATACGTTCCAAAACTTTGTATGGTCCCACAAAACGTGGCGCTAACTTTCCCTTTACTCCAAAACGCTTAACTCCTCGAAGTGGAGATACACGAAGATAAACTCTATCTCCGGCGTCGTAAACTGTCTCCTTGCGTTTAGAATCTGCATAGCTCTTCTGCCTGGACTGGGCTACCTTGAGCCTATCGCGAATCAACTTCACCTTCTGTTCAGACTCCTTAATCAAATCTGGTCCAAACAACTGGCGGTCTCCAACTTCATCCCACGACAATGGTGTTCTGCACCTTCTTCCGTACAAGGCTTCAAAAGGGGCCATCTTCAAACTGGATTGATAACTGTTGTTGTAAGAGAACTCCGCATATGGCAAGTTGTCATCCCAACTAGATCCATAATCTAGCGCACAAGCTCTCAGCATATCCTCCAAAATCTGATTGACTCTCTCGGTCTGTCCATCGGTCTGCGGATGAAAAGCTGTACTGAACTCTAGTCTGGTACCCAAAGTTTCGTGCAACTGATTCCAGAACTTTGAGGTAAACTGGGTTCCTCTATCTGATACAATGCTCCTCGGAACTCCATGCAGACATACGATCCTAGTCATGTATATCTTTGCCAACTTAGCACTGGTGTAAGTGGTCTTTACCGGGATGAAATGAGCTACCTTCGTCAAACGATCTACTACAACCCATATTGAGTCATAGCCTGAACGGGTCCTGGGTAATCCCATGATAAAATCCATGCCTAGCTTATCCCACTTCCATTCGGGTATCGGCAATGGCTGTAGCAATCCTGCTGGCTTCTGATGCTCTGCCTTCACTCTCTGACATACATCACAAACTGCTACATACTCCGCAATATCCTTCTTCATTCCGGTCCACCGGAAAGTGTCTTTCAAATCCAAATACATCTTGGTATTTCCTGGGTGAATCGAGTACGGCGAATCATGGGCCTCTTGCAAGATTAACTTCCTGATCTCTGGATCATTAGGCACATAAACGCGGTCCTCAAACCATAAGGTATCGTGTTCATCCTCACGAAATCCTTTAACTTTTCCCTTGCTCACCTTCTCCTTTATAGTGGCAATCTCCTTGTCAGTCTTCTGAGCTTCTCTGATCTTATCCATCAAAGTAGACTGAATCTCCAATGCTGCTACATAGCCTCTCGGGACTATCTCCAAGCATAGCTCACGAAGATCCTCGACTAACTCCTTTGGCAACTCTCCGGTCATTAGTGTGTTGACATGGCTCTTGCGGCTCAACGCGTCAGCTACTACGTTAGCCTTCCCGGGATGATAATGCAATCTCATATCATAATCCTTGATGAGCTCCAACCATCTCCTTTGCCTGAGATTCAACTCCTTTTGCGTGAAGATGTACTTCAAACTCTTGTGATCCGTGTACATCTCACAATGGTTTCCGATGAGAAAATGTCTCCACGTCTTCAAGGCGTGCACTACGGCTGCTAACTCCAAGTCGTGTGTAGCATAATTTAACTCATGGGGCTTAAGCTGTCATGAGGCATATGAAACAACTCTTCCCTCCTGCATAAGCACTGCTCCAAGTCCTCGACGTGAAGCGTCTCAATATACCTCATAATCCTTGCGCTGATCTGGCAGAATCAACACTGGCGATGTAACCAAACATTTCTTCAACTCCTGGAAACTGGCCTCACATTCTTCAGTCCATTTGAACTTGGTATCCTTCTTCAACAATTCCGTCATAGGTTTTGCAATCTTCGAGAAATTTTCAATGAATCTCCGGTAGTATCCTGCGAGTCCAAGAAAACTCCAGATCTCACCAACTGTTGTTGGGGCTTCCCAATTTGTCACAGTGGCAACCTTGGTGTGATCTACTGCTATTCCTTCTCCGGATATAATATGTCCAAGGAATCCAACTTCCTTCAACCAAAATTCACACTTGCTGAATTTGGCGTATAACTGGTGTTCCCTGAGCTTACCAAGTACCAAACGCAAATGTTCTTTATGTTCTTCTTCATTCTTCGAGTAAACCAGAATATCATCAATGAACACTACGACGAACTTATCCAAAAACTCCATAAATACTTTGTTCATCATGTTCATAAAATAGGTAGGTGCGTTAGTCAGACCAAATGACATAACGGTATACTCATACAGCCCATACCTTGTGGTAAAAGCTGTCTTAGGTATGTCCTGCTCTTGAATCTTCAACTGGTGATACCCTGATCGCAAATCGATCTTGGAAAACACTTTAGCTCCTTGCAATTGGTCAAACAAATCATTGATCATCGGCAGTGGGTACTTATTCTTGATCGTCACTTCATTCAATCCTCGATAATCAACAACCATCCTTAACGATCCATCCTTCTTCTCCACTAGAAGTACTGGTGATCCCCAAGGTGACGAACTTGGGCGAATATATCCCTTATCCAGTAACTCCTTAATCTGCTTCTTAATCTCCTCCAAATCCTTTGCAGGCATTCTGTATGGTCTCTTAGATATTGGCCCTGTGCCTGGCAAAAGCTCAATCAAAAACTCAATGTCTCTATCCGGTGGCATGCCTGGCAACTCTTCTGGAAATACATCCGGAAAATCCTTTACCACCGGTACTTCCTCCTGTACAACTCCTGATAGGGAATTTACTTGAGTCCTATTCGGCACATGCCGGGATACATACTTGATCCTTCTCCCTTCCGGGGTGGTAAGCAAAATTGACTTACTGGCGCAATCGATGTTTCCTCCATACAACGATAGCCAATCCATACCCAGAATTACATCCAAACCTTGAGATTCCAAAATGATTAAATCCGAGGGGAACACATGCCTACCTATACTCAATGGCACTTGAAAACATCCTTTACTGGCCATATACTCCGCTCCTGGTGAGCTTACTAACATAGGTGTTCTAAGAACCTTGGTGGGCAGTTTATACTTATCCACAAATCCCCTTGATATGTATGAATGCGATGCACCAGTATCAAAAAGAACGATTGCAGTAAATGACTTAACCAAAAACTTACCTATTACTGCATCTGGCTGGGCTTCAACCTCCTCCACGCTAACGTGGTTCACCTGTCCCCTGTTGAAAGGGTTCGGCTTCTTCCCAGAGCTTCCATTGCCATTTCCATTCTGGGCTTCAGGACATTCATTGGCATAATGTCCAGTCTTCTGACACTTGTAACAAGTGACTTGGCTCAGGTCTCTCTTGGCTGGGGTTGATGGGTTGGTACGGTTCTGACCGTTGCTTCCCCCATTCCCATTACCATTCTTGGGGCCATTATGATTATGCGAACTCCCTCCTCCATGGGTATGCTGAAAATGTCCTCCCGATTTCGGGGTAAAACGTGGCTTCTGTTGAGCTCCTGAATTGTACTTCCCTTGTCCATACTTCCTCTTGCGGTTCTCAATCTGCTGCTGCTTCCCTTCAATCATAAGAGCATGATCTACCAACTCCTGGTAGTTGTTGAAAGTTGCTACCATCAACTGCATGCTCAGCTCATCATTCAGTCCTTCCAGAAACTTCTCCTGCTTAGCTGCATCCGTAGCAACGTCATCCGGGGCATAACGTGCTAACTTACTGAAGTCATCCACATATTGGCCAACTATCCGTCCTCCTTGGCGCAAGTTGCGAAACTCACGCTTCTTCATGGCCATAGCTCCTGCTGAAACATGGGCAGTACGGAAAGCCTGCTGAAACTGATCCCATGTGACAGTGTCGATAGGATAAGTGGCTGTGAAATTCTCCCACCATGATGCTGCGGGTCCTTCAAGCTGATGTGCGGCAAAACGCACCTTTTCCACATCTGTGCATCCTGCTGTGGTCAATTCCCTCCATGTCTTGCGGAGCCAATCATCTGCCACTATCGGCTCGGTGCTACTGGAGAACACCGGCGGATTTAGTCTAAGGAAACGAGTTAAGTGATCAACAGGTGGTGGTGGTGGGTTGTTGTTGTTGTTGTTGTTCCCCTGATTCTGATTCTGGACTAGCAGCTGCATCAACGCATTCTGCTGCTGGATCAACTGAGTGAGCTCCGGTGGAAAAGCAAATCCATTGTCACATCTCGGAGGCATCTGAGGGTTTAGAAAAGATGAGAATATAGAATAGATTGAGGTCTAGAGAGAAAACACTACCCATATGCACATGAGGCAAATGCAAACAAAATCACTTCATTCAATTCAAACAAGGGCATACAACGGTCTAACTATCGTTATAAAAGTGCTCGGACTATTCTAGATACATGGGGGAATTCTACTACTGTTATGGTGGTCGACTAGAAAAACTGCTCCGATGAAGACTCCATGATATCCGCTCCAGCTTCATCAACATAGTCATCATCGCTGTCGTCTGGGTCCGAGTCGGTGTCGTCGATGATGATGTAGTTCTCCGGCCAAGTGGAATCGTCATCTTCTCCTCCTGGCGCGGGGTCTCCCATGAAAACTCCTAGCTTCCTGGTCAGGTCGTCATTCTTCTCCACTAATACTTCGATTTCCTCCATATAATCTTCGCGTGTAGCCTTGAGTTCTTCCTCCAGCTCCGTGATTCTTGTCATCGCCTTCTTCAGATCTATCATGCCTGCGCACATCTGGTTCTCCTGGCGTCGAATGTGCTGGTTTAACTCCTGGATAAAAGCTGCGATTGATCTATCCTTCCTGGTGCTGATCATCTCCCATTGCTCATCTCGGCGCCCACAAATCTGGTAGATAGTATCCTTGAGATCCTTGTGGTAAACTTCTCCAATACGTCCCATGGTGATGTGGGCTGCCATGCTCTTTCCTAGACTCCAGGTTGGTACATCAAAGGAAAACTCTATGGGCTCAGTGACTGGCGCGAATGTCCTTCCTGGGACTTGAACTTGAATCATCCAGCGCTCCTCCTCGGGTAACGTGGCATTGTAGATCCCGGTGAAGCTTGGTACTCCGATGTTCAGGTGGCGTCCAAAGGGTGTATCTTCATCCGGTTGCGTGAACTTGTTCCTTGCATCCGCCATCCTAAAAGAGTAGAAAAGATGAGGAGTCAGAAATGAGAAGAGAGTAGTGATCTAGGGCTTTATCTTAGTGGTCGTGTCCTACAGTCAGCGTGTGCTTTGATACCATCTTGTAGCGACCAGACCTCAAACAGTCTGATCTCTGTGCTTCAGTGTTATCCCTGGATCAGTAATGCTGACACGCACAGTACTTGAAGGATTTATAACAGA
>JAAAWM010011028.1:0-59693 GCA_036873465.1 Thinopyrum obtusiflorum | reverse complement strand
ACAAGGTATTGGGATACCGACGATCAAGTCTCGGGCAAGTAACGTACCGATTGGCAAAGGGAATTGTATACAGGGTTTGATCGAATCCTCGACATAGTGGTTCATCCGATGACAACATCGAGGAGCATGTGGGAGCCATCATGGGTATCCAGATCCCGCTGATGGTTATTGACTAAGAGAGTCTCGGTCATGTCTACATGTCTCCCGAACCCGTAGGGTCTACACACTTAAGGTTCAGTCACGCTAGGGTTGTAGGGATATGTATATGCAGTAACCCGAATGTTGTTCGGAGTCCTGGATGAGATCCCGGACGTCACGAGGAGTTCCGGAATGGTCCGGAGGTAAAGATTTATATATGGGAAGTCCTGTTTCGGGCATCGGGACAAGTTTCGGGGTTATCGGTATTGTACCGGGACCACCGGAGGGGTCCCGGGGGCCCACCGGGTGGGGCCACCCATCCCCGGGGGCCACATGGGCTGTAGGGGGTGCGCCTTGGCCTACATGGGCCAAGGGCACCAGCCCCACAAGGCCCATGCGCCTAGGGTTTCCAAGGGGGAGGAGTCCTACTAGTGGAAGGCACCTCCTAGGTGCCTTGGGGGGGAGGGAATCCCCCTTGGCCGCCGCACCCCCTAGGAGATTTGATCTCCTAGGGCCGGCCACCCCCCCTTGGCACCCCTATATATAGTGGGGGGAGAGGAGGGACTTCATACCTTGTGCCCTGGCCTTTGGTTGCCTCCTTCTCCCTCCCCAACACCTCCTCCAACTCCATAGCGCTTAGCGAAGCTCTGCCGGAGTACTGCAGCTCCACCAACACCACGCCGTCGTGCTGCTGCTGGTGCCATCTCCCTCAACCTCTCCTCCCTTCCTTGCTGGATCAAGAAGGAGGAGACGTGGCTGTTTCCGTACGTGTGTTGAACGCGGAGGTGCCGTCCGTTCGGCGCAGGTCATCGGTGATTTGAATCACGTCGAGTACGACTACATCATCACCTTGCAAGCTTCCGCACGCGATCTACAAGTGGTATGTAGATGCAAACTACCAAAGGCGACTTAAGGCCCATAGGGGTAAACCGCCATATGTGTATGACTTATATTGTAAGGCAAGTATAATTAGTCACCGAGCCGGACACGTTGTTTATGAGCCGGTCGGGACTCCGTGAGCCACTGGGCATCAACCTGTGTATATAAAGGGACGACCCGACGATGGTTTAGGGCAAAAAAAACAAGAGATCGAAAGTTAGGTCAAGCGGAATCGCTCCCTGGTATTCGAGACATAAGCAATACCACCTCAAAACTGGATTAGGCCTTTACATTCACCGCAAGGGGCCGAACCAGTATAAACTCCCGTGTCCTTTGTCTCGTTTAACCCCTTTAAGCTAACCTAGTTGCGATGGCTCCACGATTAAGTCCTCACACTAGGACATCTGCCGTGACAATTCCACAACACTCCCCAACTCGCTCATCTTCACCAAGTTGTTACTCTTGAAGCTTGGGCTCCTAAATGGTTAGAGGTTCCTCCAAAAGATTCATTTTGCTTGCGGTGTGCTCCGGAGACGTATGTAGAGGTATGGTGGTCACCTTCAAAACCAACTCCGTGTTGGAAATATGCCCTAGAGGCAATAATAAAAGTATTATTATATTTCATTGTTCATGATAATTGTCTTGTATTCATGCTATAACTGTATTATCCGGAAATTGTAATACACGTGTGAATACTTAGACCACACTATGTCCCTGGTAAGCCTCTAGTTGACCAGCTCGTTGTGATCAACAGATAGTCATGGTTTCCCGACTATGGACATTGGATGTCGTTGATAACGGGATCACATCATTAGGAGAATGATGTAATGGACAAGACCCAATCCTAAGCATAGCATAAAAGATCGTGTAGTTCGTTTTGCTAGAGCTTTGCAAGTGTCAAGTATCTCTTCCTTCGACCATGAGATCGTGTAACTCCCGGATACCGTAAGAATGCCTTGGGTGTGCCAAACGTCACAACGTAACTGGGTGACTATAAAGGTGCATTACAGGTATCTCCCCCCCCCCCCCCCCCCCCCCCCCCCCCCCCCCCCCCCCCCCCCCCCCCCCCCCCCCCCCCCCCCCCCCCCCCCCCCCCCCCCCCCCCCCCCCCCCCCCCCCCCCCCCCCCCCCCCCCCCCCCCCCCCCCCCCCCCCCCCCCCCCCCCCCCCCCCCCCCCCCCCCCCCCCCCCCCCCCCCCCCCCCGGCCAATATCATATAGCTCCTTTGATCTCCATCTTCGGGGCTCCATGATCATCCTGTCACCGGCATGACACCATGATCTCCATCATCATGATCTCCATCATCGTGTCTTCATGAATTTGTCACGCCAACGACTACTTCTACTTCTATGGCTAACGCGTTTAGCAATAAAGTAAAGTAATTTACATGGCGTTCTTCAATGACACGCAGGTCATACAAAAATAAAGACAACTCCTATGGCTCCTGCTGGTTGTCATACTCATCGACATGCAAGTCGTGATACCTATTACAAGAACATGATCTCATACATCACAATATATCATTCATCATTCATCACAACTTCTGGCCATATCACATCACAAAACACTTGCTGCAAAAACAAGTTAGACGTCCTCTAATTGTTGTTGCAAGTTTTACGTGGCTGCAATAGGGTTCTAGCAAGCGCGTTGAAGTTCATGGTGACATGAGTGTTGGCCATTTGATCTACAAGACATTTTGCAAAGATTTTAGACTATTGTTCATGATAATAAAGTTCATCTAATCAAATTATTTTAATGAACTCCCACTTAGATTAGACATCCCTCTAGTCATCTAAGTGTTACACGATCCGAGTCGACTAGGCTGTGTACGATCATCACGTGAGACGGACTAGTCATCGTCGGTGAACATTCTCATGTTGATCGTATCTTCCATACGACTCGTGTTCGACCTTTCGGTCTCCGTGTTCCGAGGCCATGTCTGTACATGCTAGGCTCGTCAAGTTAACCCTAAGTGTTTTGCATTTGTAAAACTGTCTTACACCCGTTGTATGTGAACATAAGGATCTATCACACCCGATCATCACGTGGTGCTTCGAAACGACGAACTTTAGCAACGGTGCACAGTTAGGGGAGAACACTTCTTGAAATTTTTGTAAGGGATCATCTTATTTACTACCGTCGTTCTAAGTAAACAAGATGCATACCCCCCCCCCCCCCCCCCCCCCCCCCCCCCCCCCCCCCCCCCCCCCCCCCCCCCCCCCCCCCCCCCCCCCCCCCCCCCCCCCCCCCCCCCCCCCCCCCCCCCCCCCCCCCCCCCCCCCCCCCCCCCCCCCCCCCCCCCCCCCCCCCCCCCCCCCCCCCCCCCCCCCCCCCCCCCCCCCCCCCCCCCCCCCCCCCCCCCCCCCCCCCCCCCCCCCCCCCCCCCCCCCCCCCCCCCCCCCCCCCCCCCCCCCCCCCCCCCCCCCCCCCCCCCCCCCCCCCCCCCCCCCCCCCCCCCCCCCCCCCCCCCCCCCCCCCCCCCCCCCCCCCCCCCCCCCCCCCCCCCCCCCCCCCCCCCCCCCCCCCCCCCCCCCCCCCCCCCCCCCCCCCCCCCCCCCCCCCCCCCCCCCCCCCCCCCCCCCCCCCCCCCCCCCCCCCCCCCCCCCCCCCCCCCCCCCCCCCCCCCCCCCCCCCCCCCCCCCCCCCCCCCCCCCCCCCCCCCCCCCCCCCCCCCCCCCCCCCCCCCCCCCCCCCCCCCCCCCCCCCCCCCCCCCCCCCCCCCCCCCCCCCCCCCCCCCCCCCCCCCCCCCCCCCCCCCCCCCCCCCCCCCCCCCCCCCCCCCCCCCCCCCCCCCCCCCCCCCCCCCCCCCCCCCCCCCCCCCCCCCCCCCCCCCCCCCCCCCCCCCCCCCCCCCCCCCCCCCCCCCCCCCCCCCCCCCCCCCCCCCCCCCCCCCCCCCCCCCCCCCCCCCCCCCCCCCCCCCCCCCCCCCCCCCCCCCCCCCCCCCCCCCCCCCCCCCCCCCCCCCCCCCCCCCCCCCCCCCCCCCCCCCCCCCCCCCCCCCCCCCCCCCCCCCCCCCCCCCCCCCCCCCCCCCCCCCCCCCCCCCCCCCCCCCCCCCCCCCCCCCCCCCCCCCCCCCCCCCCCCCCCCCCCCCCCCCCCCCCCCCCCCCCCCCCCCCCCCCCCCCCCCCCCCCCCCCCCCCCCCCCCCCCCCCCCCCCCCCCCCCCCCCCCCCCCCCCCCCCCCCCCCCCCCCCCCCCCCCCCCCCCCCCCCCCCCCCCCCCCCCCCCCCCCCCCCCCCCCCCCCCCCCCCCCCCCCCCCCCCCCCCCCCCCCCCCCCCCCCCCCCCCCCCCCCCCCCCCCCCCCCCCCCCCCCCCCCCCCCCCCCCCCCCCCCCCCCCCCCCCCCCCCCCCCCCCCCCCCCCCCCCCCCCCCCCCCCCCCCCCCCCCCCCCCCCCCCCCCCCCCCCCCCCCCCCCCCCCCCCCCCCCCCCCCCCCCCCCCCCCCCCCCCCCCCCCCCCCCCCCCCCCCCCCCCCCCCCCCCCCCCCCCCCCCCCCCCCCCCCCCCCCCCCCCCCCCCCCCCCCCCCCCCCCCCCCCCCCCCCCCCCCCCCCCCCCCCCCCCCCCCCCCCCCCCCCCCCCCCCCCCCCCCCCCCCCCCCCCCCCCCCCCCCCCCCCCCCCCCCCCCCCCCCCCCCCCCCCCCCCCCCCCCCCCCCCCCCCCCCCCCCCCCCCCCCCCCCCCCCCCCCCCCCCCCCCCCCCCCCCCCCCCCCCCCCCCCCCCCCCCCCCCCCCCCCCCCCCCCCCCCCCCCCCCCCCCCCCCCCCCCCCCCCCCCCCCCCCCCCCCCCCCCCCCATAGTTCGAAGGTTCATTGTTGTCTAACAACATGATTTCCAGGACAGGGTTGAGGATCTCATCCGGGACTCCGAACAACATTCGGGTTACTGCATATACATATCCCTATAACCCTAGCGTAACTGAACCTTAAGTGTGTAGACCCTACGGGTTCGGGAGACATGCAGACATGACCGAGACTCTCTCAGTCAATAACCATCAGCGGGATCTGGATACCCATGATGGCTCCCACATGCTCCTCGATGTTGTCATCGGATGAACCACTATGTCGAGGATTCGATCAAACCCTGTATGCAATTCCCTTTGTCAATCGGTACGTTACTTGCCCGAGACTCGATCGTCGGTATCCCAATACCTTGTTCAGTCTCGTTACCGGCAAGTCACTTTACTCGTACCGTAATGCATGATCCCGTGTCCAACACCTTGGTCACATTGAGCTCAATATGATGATGCATTACCGAGTGGGCCCAGAGATACCTCTCCGTCATACGGAGTGACAAATCCCAGTCTCGATCCGTGTCAACCCAACAGCTACTTTCGGAGATACCTGTAATGCACCTTTATAGTCACCCAGTTACGTTGTGACGTTTGGTACACCCAAGGCACTCTTACGGTATCCGGGAGTTACACGATCTCATGGTCGAAGGAAGAGATACTTGACACTTGCAAAGCTCTAGCAAAACGAACTACACGATCTTTTATGCTATGCTTAGGATTGGGTCTTGTCCATCACATCATTCTCCTAATGATGTGATCCCGTTATCAACGACATCCAATGTCCATAGTCAGGAAACCATGACTATCTGTTGATCACAACGAGCTGGTCAACTAGAGGCTTACCAGGGACATTGTGTGGTCTAAGTATTCACACGTGTATTACGATTTCCGGATAATACAGTTATACCCCCCCCCCCCCCCCCCCCCCCCCCCCCCCCCCCCCCCCCCCCCCCCCCCCCCCCCCCCCCCCCCCCCCCCCCCCCCCCCCCCCCCCCCCCCCCCCCCCCCCCCCCCCCCCCCCCCCCCCCCCCCCCCCCCCCCCCCCCCCCCCCCCCCCCCCCCCCCCCCCCCCCCCCCCCCCCCCCCCCCCCCCCCCCCCCCCCCCCCCCCCCCCCCCCCCCCCCCCCCCCCCCCCCCCCCCCCCCCCCCCCCCCCCCCCCCCCCCCCCCCCCCCCCCCCCCCCCCCCCCCCCCCCCCCCCCCCCCCCCCCCCCCCCCCCCCCCCCCCCCCCCCCCCCCCCCCCCCCCCCCCCCCCCCCCCCCCCCCCCCCCCCCCCCCCCCCCCCCCCCCCCCCCCCCCCCCCCCCCCCCCCCCCCCCCCCCCCCCCCCCCCCCCCCCCCCCCCCCCCCCCCCCCCCCCCCCCCCCCCCCCCCCCCCCCCCCCCCCCCCCCCCCCCCCCCCCCCCCCCCCCCCCCCCCCCCCCCCCCCCCCCCCCCCCCCCCCCCCCCCCCCCCCCCCCCCCCCCCCCCCCCCCCCCCCCCCCCCCCCCCCCCCCCCCCCCCCCCCCCCCCCCCCCCCCCCCCCCCCCCCCCCCCCCCCCCCCCCCCCCCCCCCCCCCCCCCCCCCCCCCCCCCCCCCCCCCCCCCCCCCCCCCCCCCCCCCCCCCCCCCCCCCCCCCCCCCCCCCCCCCCCCCCCCCCCCCCCCCCCCCCCCCCCCCCCCCCCCCCCCCCCCCCCCCCCCCCCCCCCCCCCCCCCCCCCCCCCCCCCCCCCCCCCCCCCCCCCCCCCCCCCCCCCCCCCCCCCCCCCCCCCCCCCCCCCCCCCCCCCCCCCCCCCCCCCCCCCCCCCCCCCCCCCCCCCCCCCCCCCCCCCCCCCCCCCCCCCCCCCCCCCCCCCCCCCCCCCCCCCCCCCCCCCCCCCCCCCCCCCCCCCCCCCCCCCCCCCCCCCCCCCCCCCCCCCCCCCCCCCCCCCCCCCCCCCCCCCCCCCCCCCCCCCCCCCCCCCCCCCCCCCCCCCCCCCCCCCCCCCCCCCCCCCCCCCCCCCCCCCCCCCCCCCCCCCCCCCCCCCCCCCCCCCCCCCCCCCCCCCCCCCCCCCCCCCCCCCCCCCCCCCCCCCCCCCCCCCCCCCCCCCCCCCCCCCCCCCCCCCCCCCCCCCCCCCCCCCCCCCCCCCCCCCCCCCCCCCCCCCCCCCCCCCCCCCCCCCCCCCCCCCCCCCCCCCCCCCCCCCCCCCCCCCCCCCCCCCCCCCCCCCCCCCCCCCCCCCCCCCCCCCCCCCCCCCCCCCCCCCCCCCCCCCCCCCCCCCCCCCCCCCCCCCCCCCCCCCCCCCCCCCCCCCCCCCCCCCCCCCCCCCCCCCCCCCCCCCCCCCCCCCCCCCCCCCCCCCCCCCCCCCCCCCCCCCCCCCCCCCCCCCCCCCCCCCCCCCCCCCCCCCCCCCCCCCCCCCCCCCCCCCCCCCCCCCCCCCCCCCCCCCCCCCCCCCCCCCCCCCCCCCCCCCCCCCCCCCCCCCCCCCCCCCCCCCCCCCCCCCCCCCCCCCCCCCCCCCCCCCCCCCCCCCCCCCCCCCCCCCCCCCCCCCCCCCCCCCCCCCCCCCCCCCCCCCCCCCCCCCCCCCCCCCCCCCCCCCCCCCCCCCCCCCCCCCCCCCCCCCCCCCCCCCCCCCCCCCCCCCCCCCCCCCCCCCCCCCCCCCCCCCCCCCCCCCCCCCCCCCCCCCCCCCCCCCCCCCCCCCCCCCCCCCCCCCCCCCCCCCCCCCCCCCCCCCCCCCCCCCCCCCCCCCCCCCCCCCCCCCCCCCCCCCCCCCCCCCCCCCCCCCCCCCCCCCCCCCCCCCCCCCCCCCCCCCCCCCCCCCCCCCCCCCCCCCCCCCCCCCCCCCCCCCCCCCCCCCCCCCCCCCCCCCCCCCCCCCCCCCCCCCCCCCCCCCCCCCCCCCCCCCCCCCCCCCCCCCCCCCCCCCCCCCCCCCCCCCCCCCCCCCCCCCCCCCCCCCCCCCCCCCCCCCCCCCCCCCCCCCCCCCCCCCCCCCCCCCCCCCCCCCCCCCCCCCCCCCCCCCCCCCCCCCCCCCCCCCCCCCCCCCCCCCCCCCCCCCCCCCCCCCCCCCCCCCCCCCCCCCCCCCCCCCCCCCCCCCCCCCCCCCCCCCCCCCCCCCCCCCCCCCCCCCCCCCCCCCCCCCCCCCCCCCCCCCCCCCCCCCCCCCCCCCCCCCCCCCCCCCCCCCCCCCCCCCCCCCCCCCCCCCCCCCCCCCCCCCCCCCCCCCCTAGTATCGTAAAATACCAGCAAACAAAAAAGAATTAAATGGAAAACACAAAATTAAAGAAAAAAGAAATCATGAACCCAAAATCCCCCAAATCTTTTAGTACCGGTTGGTGTACTAAAGGGCTCCTCGCCCCCGGACGCTGGCTCGTGCCACGTGGTGGCCCTTTAGCGGCGGTTCGTGCAGAACCGGTACTAAAGAGGGGGGACCTTTAGTCCCCACCCTTTAGTGCCGGTTACAGAACCGGCACTAAAGGGCCTTACGAACCGGTGCTATAGCCCAGTTCTGCACTAGTGGTGATTGACCAGTGCAGAAGTCTATAACGATAAGAGAATCTGGCTCTGCTTCTACACGGTGAAATCCCAAAATATTTGCGAGGGTTAATCCATCACGCATCACCATTGCCTCCATAGTTACCGCATTTGCAGCATAGAGAACATAGACACATTGAGCCGCAAACAGTTTAGCATTTATATCTCTTATTAGTACTGCCGAGGTAGTAACTGCACACTCATCTTCATGGTATGTTGCATCCACATTTAGAAATAAGGACTAGTCAGTTTTAGGAATTTGTATTAGTGGAGAAAATTGAGTTAGGGTCCCCTCCCCATCCCCCTCAAAGGTTGACCGAGTCTCACCTCCGTCATTCCATAAACACCACCCTAGGACATGCTTTATATTTGGGTTTTGATTAGTTGAAATCTCTTCTTCTTTTTTGCGAGAAAACTTCCAATCTATTCATCTTCAATCATGGCAATACAACGAACACCAGAAATAATAAAAATTACATCCAGGTCCGTAGACCACCTAGCGACGACTACAAGCACTGAAGCGAGCCGAAGACGCGCCGCCGTCATCGCCCCTCCCTCGTCGGAGCCGGACAAAACTTGTTGTAGTAGACAGTCGGGAAGTCGTCGTGCTAAGGTCCCATGGGACCAGCGCAGCAGAACAGCAACCACCGCCGATGAAGAGTAGTGTAGATTGGAAGCATCTAACCTCAAGAAACACAAACGTAGACGAACTACGACCAGATCCGAGCAAATCCACCAAGGATAGATCAGCCGGAGACACACCTCCACACGCCCACCGATGATGCTAGACACACCACCGGAACGGGGGCTAGGCGGGGAGAACCTTATTCCATTTTCAGGAAGCCGCCGCCGTCTCGTCTTCCTGAGCAAGACACAAACCCTAACAAAAGTTGAAGAAACATCTAAAAACAGAGCCCTCCCGCCGGCAAGGGCCGAGATCCACCGTGCCGCCATGGCCCTAAGACCACCGGAGACGAGGCGGACCGGCGCCGCCGCCGGCGGGAGGCAAAGGAACCCTAAGTTTTCTTGGGGAGGAGGCCGAGCCTAAACGTAGTTAGTTGAAATCTCTTCATAGCTGCAATTTTTCGTACTTTATTTTTGTCCAGTTACCAATCCAAGGCCGGTTATGGAATACCAACTTTCATCGATACTTCGTATATACATTCATAATATCCAGATTCCAGATCATAATTTTTACTTATTCTTCGATTGCTAGTAGGGATTTTGCACAAGGTCGTCACATGTCGTAATCGTGTGCACCCAAGTTGACGTAGTATGTTTCTTGTCGTAGATCGGGACACCTCGATGCTTATCCGAGAGTAAATGTGAACTCTTTAGCGTTTCGGTTAGCACAATTAGTGCTGAACTTTTCATTTGAGGCAGCCCTTTTTGTGCCAACAGAATGCGGCATAACATACAGCTTGTTCTCAAAATTTGGTGTTATTAACAAAGAAAATCAAAACGGCGCAGATGGACGCGCCGTTGCGTGCTGTGTTGTGTTCTAACAATGAAGGCGCCTGACGACACACGTCGCACAACACGTTTAACCGAACCCTAATACTTTAATATTGGCAATCCATTACCATTAGAAGTAGGCTTTACTTCTGGGTGTTGATCGCTTGATCGACATGGATTTCCCACGGATCGACTGAGCTTTCGTCCCTCTCGCTATCGTGTTCCAATTAATCAGCACGTCGCATGCCAATTAACCACTGCAGTACATGGCTACGTATTGCATCACAGGCGCCTGCTTTTGAATTTCAAGGTCACATTCATCCATTAAAAAGTGCTGGCTAATCTCTGATGGGCGATCGAGGCGGTTTTATTCTATTGTATTCTAACAAACATTCCTCCACCAGAGCCACCTTGTGACCAAACGCAGTCTACCACCTCATAACTGAGTATGTTTTGAAATATTTTTACAGTATGAACAGTATCCGAGTCACAATCCGGTCGACCATGACTTGCTGAAAGCAGGAGAGACGGAGATAGATACGGATTCAGAATCACACGAGCAGAGCACGCACGTATAAATGAGCTGCCAGTCTGCTTCATCTTCACACCCCGAAGCAAAGCAGCAGTAGCTCAGGTCACTCGTCTAAGCAGTCTGATCACACTCATGGCTCTCATACGGGAGAAGAGGCTTCCGCAGCTGCACCTCGCGCTGCCCGTCCCGTCCCGTGCCGCCGCGCAGGAGCTCGGCGTCCTCGGCCGGCGCCCCAACCCCACGGCCACCAAGGCCTCGACCCCGTCGGCGCTGTCCAGCCAGTTCCGCCTCGCCGACTTCGACAAGCTCGCCGTCCTGGGCCGCGGCAACGGCGGCACCGTCTACAAGGTTCGCCACCGGGAGACGAGCGCGCTCTACGCGCTCAAGGTGCAGCACTACGGGGACCCCGCCGCGGCCGACGTCCTCAGCCGCACGGCCTCGCAATTCGTCGTCCGGTGCCACTCCGTGCTCCCCGCCGCGGCATCCGGCGACGTCGCCCTGCTCCTCGAGCTGGTGGACGGCGGGTCGCTCGACTCCGTCAGGAGCCGCCGCGGCGCGTTCACGGAGGCCGCGCTCGCGGAGGTGTGGCGGCGCAGGCGCTGTCGGGGCTGGCGTACCTCCACGCCCGCCGCATCGTGCACCTCGACATCAAGCCGGCCAACCTCCTCGTCAGCGTCGCCGGGGAGGTCAAGGTCGCGGACTTCGGCATCGCCAAGGTGCTCGCGCGCGCCGGCGACCACTGCACGTCGTACGCCGGCACCTCCGCGTACATGAGCCCAGAGCGCTTCGACCCGGAGGCGCACGGGGGGCACTACGACCCGTGCAACGCCGACGTGTGGAGCCTGGGGGTCACGCTCCTTGAGCTCTTCATGGGCAGGTACCCGCTACTGCCCGCCGGGCAGCAGCCGAGCTGGGCCGCGCTCATGTGCGCCGTCTGCTTCGGCGAGCCGCCCGTGCTTCCCGACGGCGCGGCCTCTTCGGAGCTTCGGGGATTCGTCGCCTCGTGCCTGCAAAAGGACTACCGCAACAGGGCGTCCGTGGCGGAGCTGCTTGCTCACCCATTCGTCGCCGGGAGGGACGTGGCAGCATCGAAACGCGCGCTCCAGAAGCTGGTCGCCGACGCCTCGTCGTCGTTGTAGTGCCGGCAGAGCCATGCATGCACATACACATAGGATCAGTTTTGCTAGGCATGTACAGTGCCATGTATGCAGGGCATAACACATCAGTAGTTAGCACCTAGGAATACTTAGACATTGGTGATGTCTTAGCATTTGGGATTAGATGCATTTTGCATCACGGTGGAAACGGATAAACACATGTTTTGATTCCACACCACAGTAAAATAAGAAAAGATTACCTTTTGTCCCTCAACTATCGATTAGTTCATAAACTTCAATATGAGACTCTCAAACCCTCGATCGAGTCACACACTCACACTAGTAGAACTGTGGCAGTCATTAGTGGCAACCCACGTTTTGCACAAATAAATAAAGGACAATACATCACAAAATAAGAGAACTCATGAAAATATGAAACATATAAAAAAACTAAAAAGTCAGTGGGAAGTCAATAAAATAAAATAAAATAAGAATAAATATTATAAAAATACAAGGAAAACATTCAAAAATTATAAAAGTAAACATTCTAGTAAACTTAGAAATGGAATTATTAAATTTTACTTCCTCTGTAACGAAATATAAGACTTTTTGGTGTAGTTGGCTACAAAAAAATGTCCTACATTTTGTTATAGAGGGAGTAATTTGTAGATAGCAAAATTAAAAAGTAAAGCAAAAACCGAAAGAAAATTTACATCATATGTTTATGGAATATTTATAATATACAATCTTCTCTTGGATTTCAAAATACATTTTTTAGGAAATATGTTTTGTTCTTGATTTAATTCATAAAATTATTTTTTATTTATTGTTACCTTTTCTTGTTTGTTGCCTGATTTTTTGAACTGGGTTGTTGACCAGGCTACCACATGTGCAATATCCTCGGAATAATGTAATTGGGTATGCCTCTTTTACTAAGATTGAGGCCTTGTGTTGTGTGGTTTCAAAAATAATTAAGAATCCAAGATGTCATTCGTCACTCATACCTCACTATGTATTCTCACAATTTATACTAGTAATGGTGCGCACGTCAGCTTAACTCTTGTGGATCGGTGTTAGGACAAATAAGTACGAGTTAAAAACCAACTCAAGATTGGTAGACCAACATCAACCAACGAAAAATGAAGTTTGTGGACATTTGTCAACAAATGGGGTAGACATTTGTACAAGATAACTAATAACAACACAACACCATTCATGTAGTACACAATTGTTAAATGTGATCAATACAACTAATACATTTGCATTGGACAAGTATACTATACACAATTAATAAAAGTGCACCATACAACTAAAATAAATTGCAGCGAACACATATGTGATACACAACTGCTAGCACATGCAATGAGAATTGTCAACAATTAAATGCAACAACCAGGAAAAAAATGTGCCAGATGGAATAGACAACTAATAAAACTGCATTGTTCAAATATGGTACAGACAACCATCAACAAGTGTTGTAGACAATGGACAATTGTTCCAAACAACTAACATCAAAGACAACATATAAACATACACCATAGAGAACCATAAAATTATGGTGGGGAAATACTACAGTAGAAAACAAAAATATATAGTTAAAAACTAAAACTCTTCATTACAAATATAAGGACATACATTCGAGATCACTGTGGCACCAAAAATATGCTAGCTAGAATAGACTGTAGAATGTAGTATAAAACACTCACCAAAATATATCTAGTCAGGATCTATCTAGCTTAGTCCAAACAAAGATAACTGAAACGAGCTTTGAGTTGGGTGTGTAATTTCTAATTTTACAACATCAAAGTTTCCAATTAGTTTTAAAAGGCGTGCATCCTCTTTCTTGGAAGTTAAATGTCAAACCAAAAAAGGAAGTAACCCAAATGTTTGTTGTGTTTCTAATATCATAGTATAATTTCCTACCGATGAAACAATGTGTACTACGACATAACTTGTAGCGTGCTCTAAAAAACCACTGTTGGCGGAATTAGTGATTCCAAGTGTCTAAATACAAAAAAGAACAATTGTTTAATATAATTAGAATAAAAATAAACTCCTTTGCATTTCCCTTTTTAGGTGACTTCTATATTTCACTTTGTATAATCAGCGCTGAACTTTTATTTGGAGCAACCTTTTCCCATCAGCGAAGTGTGGCATCTCATACAACTTCCTTCACTGAATTAGGCATCGATGAAAAGTAATTGACATGTTCAATCCAGTCAAAACAGGATCCAATTCATAAAAAAACAATCATTTGATTTAATCCAACGACTAGACCAAAAGTGATCAAGATTGAAAAAAATGGCGATGTACCAATAGACGGCCCCAAAGCAAATACAAATACAAATACAATTAATCTTCTCAGGGAATTTATAATGATGCTTCTCGTGGACTGAATGTTAATAATAACATCACTCGTGCTACACATTGTGGTTGGTTCTCAAAACGCAAGCGAGTTAATGTTAGCTCTTTAGCCATTCACATAACTGCATTCTAAAATTAATGCTGATCTTTTAATTTGAAGTACGTGCTCTTTCCCACAAAATAGTTCTCCTAAGCTTTTTCACAAGTGATTTTTCTTATGTTTGACCAAATGTTATAGATAAAAATAACAATATTTTCTATACCGTATAAATGAACTATCAATACATATTTCATAATGAATCTATTAGTATTGATTTGGTGTTTTCCTTAAAACAAAATGTTAATTTGGTATTGTAGATGTTAATATATATTTTTTTCTATAAACTTGATCAAACGAAAAAAGTTCTGTTTACGAAAAGGTTTGACCTAGGTAAAAATAGGGAATTTATCTTTTGGGAACAGTAGCCTTTTTCAGTCAGTAGAAAGCAGGATATCACAGAACTGCTTCTGAACATTAGGCGTTAATAAAGAAAATCAAAATGGAGCATATGACGTGACATGGCGTGATGTGCTGTGTTCTAACAATGGAGGCGCCTGATGACACATGTTGCACAACACGTTTAACGAAAGCACCAAACTCTAATACTTAATATTGTTGATCGCTTGATCGTCATGGCCACTTTTGCACGGATCGACTGAGCTCTTGTCCCTCTCGCTTTCATTCCAATTAATTAACAATAGCATGCCAAATAGCAACCACGGGACATGACTACGTATTGCATTACATATACCTAGCTGCCTTTGAATTTCAAGGTCACATTTGTCCACGTCGCTCAATTAAAAAATGCTCGCTAATCTCTGAGGGGCCAGAGTAACCTATTGTCAAATTGGATACGAGTTTTACTCTATTCTATTAAACAGTCCCCTAGAACCTTGTGACCAAACACAATCTACCACCTCATAATGTGAGAGTGGTTTGAATAAGAAGAGGATATGATTTGTGGAAGAAAATAAAATATTATGATTTGGAGAAGAAGGCTGAAAAGGAATGAAACCATATGATAGTGACAGGAACTAGTCACAATCTGACCGAGTACGACCCGTTGAAAGCAGCATAGACAAAGATCTGATCATGTATGCCAGTATGTCACGAGTGCGCACGTATGGATAAGATAGCAACAACCCGCTACCGATTTGGTTATACATGATGTTTCATACACAATTGGTTTTTTTCATGCCATTTATTGTTTTGAGAACACCGTTGGTATCAAATATTGCCAATACACACTCAATGATTACTACTACTACTCCGATAACAAGGAAATATATGCCTTGCTTGTAGATTCATGTCAAACTTCAACAAAATGTGCATTTACACTGTTTGTCAACGCAACTAATTTCAGGTTTGCCGTGCACCGGAGACAAGGAGTTGCAGGTATCGATGCATCTCTTGATTTCATCACAAGGCATAGGGGTTTTGACTACGCAATTTGTTCCAGTTAGAGATCCGCCCATTGTCGATGATGTCGCCATACCTTCGCATAAGATCAATGTTCCCCCAAAAAAATGATCAAAACATCAAAGACCATTGGGCAGGTTATTCAAATCTAACTGTATATGAAATAGAAAACATCACTACATACGGTACCTGAGGCTAACACCAGAAGAACAAGACCAACAATGATCATGTGGCTACTCCTCATCCTTGTTCGAAAAACGTTAGTAGTATGTTGAATATGGGTTGTGTCTTCCAGCTGCCAAGTATTCCTTTTAATCCAATCTGTGCCAATCTAACAGATTGACTGTTTTTATAGAAGTTGTGTCATATCATTTTTGGCATCAAATTAATAATAATATGCACATTTACTGTATATTTAGACTCTTCTTATGTATGGATATGCATTTATTTTATTATTGTGTACGCGTATCTATATCAATATAAAAAGAGCGAGTTACGGAGATCAAACAAATCCCACCCGTCAACCGCATCTATCCAATGGTCCATGTTGCTCTGGTATTTAGCGTTTAAAATGTTTATCACCCTGAATTAATTAAAATAATACCTAATATCAACGTGAGCATTAACTAAATAATTATATCCTACCGAATATTAACATGCAATTTATATCTTGCCTAATATTAACATGCAATACAATTAATATCTTGCCTAACATTAACTTGCATTGTGCGTACACAATTACTAGTCTCTACTCCTAATGTCTGAGTTGGTAGTCTCGCCTCACTCCCACCTCTTCCCACCACTTCTATCTTACGCCCATCTTTCACGTCGCGTCGAAGCGTCGTACTTGGGCCGGCCCATTAACGTTCACGTTGGACGATCCTCCCATCGCCTTGCGCCCTTGCCTCGTCGCTAGACTCCCGACACCGACGACTGCCCTCGTGCCCTCGCGCCGCCGTCATCCCATCGCTTGTTGCCAGGGCGACTCCTCTGTGCCCCAGGCCCTGGCCGACGCCTGCCCCTCCTGGGTACTCCGCTCGCGCCGTCCTGGCCGACGCCTGACCGTGGCAACGCCCGCCCTGGCCGACGCCGGCCACTCCTCCGCGGCCTGACGCCCTGCCGCCGCCGAGTAGACGGCCTGCCCTTTGAAGACAGGTTCCCGATGTTCCCGCTGTCCTCCTGGGTGGATTCAAGGACGACTCCTTCTACCTGGACAGTACCCTATCGTGGCTGTTGATTTTCTTCCCAAAATCTGGTACATAGTCACTTTGAACAGCCTCCACAAATTGTTGTCATTCCTTTATATATAGTGTGAGTTCGTTTTATGATTTATTTATGCAGTCTGTGGGACGAATTAGGATGTTGGAGCATGAGTATTTCAGACCTGAAGAAGCAGCTGGATGGTGCCAGATCTACCTATGGGAGATGAGAGGAAAAGAGTCGAGAAAGTGCGGGGAGAATGCATTCTGCCAATCCTTTGGTTTGCCTCTAGCACGATGCCCGCCTCGCTGCAATCAGAACTCCACCATTGTCCAGCCGCTGACACATTGCACATCTGGACCATAACCTGACAGTGTGTTAGCAGCAACATATTTTCAGAAATAAGATTTGATCATCTTTTTCAATTTGAAAGAGCGAAGACCAGAGTGGTTTCATTACGGTTGCTTCTGAAGGAATGCCAAGGCCATTGATGTCGTCAAGATCAGTGCAGGTACATGCTTTATTTTATTGATGCTTTTCAACGGATACAACTGAAAGTATTAGTGTTGCAAAAAATTGAGCATGAATATAAAGCTTCAAAATGATATGGTCCTCTGTCAGAAAATTTCTCATAGGTCAAACATTGTGTCATTTCAATTTCAGGTTTTGGATTGAATAGGGAGCCTCTTTCATAGAGAATTACATCATATTGCATCATGGATGAATTACGGTATAACTTCAGTCTTCTTTTCACCTGTTTGTTTACTGACTATGTCTACCCTCTAGACGTACTGCTTAGACAGTCAGATAGCTAGCATTAATTTTTACATATTTCCTCCTCATGTACTCGTAGACGATATTGTTCTTTGCTATCAGTGGTTACTTTTGTTTTTGCAATCAACTTAGTTAATCATTCTTTGTGCTATAAGCTTGGTTGTTCATTCTTTGTGCTATCAGCTTTGCCTAATTCACCACAACTATTTTACATGTCCATCTTAGAAAATTTCAATTCTCACCTATGACTACACTTGCAATTTTGAAACATTAATGTAGCTGAAAGCGTTTTGACAGAAGAAGTGAGGTGCCAGCAATGGACTTTCTATGATCGCTTATTCTTTGCAGAGGGGTCCAAGCAGTTCATTTTTTTTTAGTCTTTTTTTCTTTTTGGAATACGCTAACTTTTTACATATTTGCAATATTTAATTTTAGGTTGGGTGTCCCTATCTAATTGTCGATTCCATTTTATTTTTGTAGTATATACGTATATTTAGTCTGATTGCTGATTCAGAACTCAGAAGTCATCTAGGGAACAACATGCCACTCTCGTTATCATGTTGTGTGGGTTAACAACAGTTTTAGTAATTTAATACGATGGCGGTTATAAAGCTTAGGCGAAATTTCTTTGTAAGTGATGTTCTTCAGGTAACTTTTGGCACCAGAGTGGAATATTTACTTTCCAAATGTTGAACAGTTTTCAAAAAACTACACTTTTAAATGTCTGAGTCCTTCGTGTGCTTGACAAATTTCGTGGAAAAATATTTAAGGGGGATGAGGTTAGGAGGTAGCGTGCTCGGGCGAGAGGAAGATATCAATTTATTCTTTACCACCGAGTGCTCCGGTGGTGGCCGACCAGCCACTCCCTCCAAATCCTGCAGCTCTGCACGGGTTCGACGGACGCTTGCGCCGACTTAGACTGACAGACTCCACGATCACCATGTCTGCCTTGTAAGCCCGCTATTGGTAGTTACCGTAGCCTCATCGAAACTGAGCCCACAACCGACCATCTCAGTCGTCTCATTCCTGTGGTCGTTCTTCCCCCCTCCCATAAAGTATTACTCAATTTTGAACAGTTAGCTATGCTATAATAGGTGTCTTCCTTATGCTAATAATCCATCTCTTTCTATTTGAGCATGATTATTTTCCTTCTGCATGAATATGGCAGTTCATTTTCCTTTTTTTCTTATGCAAACGTATACCAATATCATGATCTGTGATACAATAGCTACTATGAGCTAGAAACTTTAATTTTTCTAATGGTAATTCCTTTGACTACAAACTTACTAATATATTAGCATTCAACATATACTCATTTTCGTCTGCAGGTACAGTTTCAGCTACTTGAAATAACATACAGTTTCTTCTTTTTTTCCGGATGGAAATAACATACAGTTTCAGAGGGGAGAACTATTGGACAATTACATCGATGCATTGAACATGATTTTGGTGGCTTGCTACACATGCCTTCTATATACGGTTCATTGTAAAATGTTATCTTAGGATTTCCATCGAACCAGGACCTGCCAGCTTTCAAAAACTAGAGTTGCCTGATCATAACTGACAGCCAGAACCAAAGAAAAATACAGTACTAGATGTTTGGATTTGTAGGTACAGATAATCTAAAATTATAATTAAGAAGCATATTACTCCCTCCGTTCCTTTATGTAAGGTGCATTTTTTTGGGCGCGGTAACCAAGGCACAAATTTCAAAAGAATTTTGGACAAAAATACCCTTAGCTAATTAGGTAGTTAGCAGGTTAATTAGCGATAACTAAATAATTAACGGCCCAATAAAAGGCAACTAAATCTCGTTGCATCAGAATAAAATCAATCAGTGGGATGGGAGAGAGAGAAATGTGAGTGCATGCAATCAGGGTGAGATATTCTTTTTTTACTACCTTCCTATTGGGAATACGTAGTACTTTTTATTTAAGGCATGTAACGGATAGTGGAAGGGCACGCAGGGAAAATCGCAAGGAAAAGAGAAATACACCTTATATTGTGAATTTTTTGGGAAAAACTAATACACCTTATATAAAGGAACGGAGGGAGTATATGCTTGTCTGATGCCGTACTAACCCTACAAAGGTGACCTTTTTAAAATTGTAATAGAAAGTTCTTCACAGGCGCATGGATATTTATCAGTTTGTGTAATCATACAATTAGTAAAGACTTGATTTATCTTTGTATGATTTTCATCATATGATTTGCTGCAATATTATAATCTTGGTTATATGTATTTGTCTTCAATCCGGGGGGGAACAAAACTTGCATCTTTTCGTCCTGATTTCATTGAAATGTATTCAAAATTCTTATACCATGATGTGCTCTAATTCTTGGTAGACTAATCTCACAGGAACATTAATAAGAGAACAATTGTTCAGCTAACTTTCAACTTCATAATTTTGCAGCTCGGAGTGGATAGGAGATGATGCAGCCGAAGGCACTCTTTCGTATTCTTTTATTTTAGTCTTCCTTTTTTCCTGTCTGTCCAAATGCACATTCTGCTGTACAAGCTAGAACTTGCTTTGTTTTTATGAAAGTGTGAGCCAGCCATTATCTATGGAGTATAAGGTGTAATTAGCATTTTGGTCTGTCATTTTGTTCTCTCCTTAATCCTGCAATTTTGAATCCGTATTTGGGTGCACAAGACCCTCTCTGTGTTCTTGCTGCTATCGTGCCGGTCTTGTGGGATTAGGAGGTGGGGAGAGCAGGGAGGCTGTTAATTTGCTGGGAAGCGATAGCAATCTGACATGGATTATGTGGGGTGAGAAAGATAAAGCTCGACAAGAAGGTCAGCAGCTGACTCTTTGGTCAGTTCTCCACCGCCTCGAAAATGTTTTCTTTTCCTTACTTTTGAGAACAAAGAGGGTGACTTTGTTGCTCTTCTTGGTTACAGTTGTAAATGTGCAGACAGGAGAGGAAGGTGTAGACGACGGTGCAGGGGTGTGCTTGCTGCTGGCACCTTATGCGGCCACTCTACCACCTTGAGGAGAAGGTCTGCACCGTTTACTAGCGTGTTGCTTGTCTCCGTCATTCTGTGTATGCAGCCTTGGTTTCAGGGGCTCAAATACCGTTTTGGGTAGAAAAAACTATTTTTGTGGTGGTCTGTTGCTCAATCGGGAAAAATATCTGATGCGTGGAGAGGAGTTAAACTTGAGGGCAGCAACGGCTTGCTGATTGTTATCATTACATAAATTTGGGGCATGGTAGCAATTGTAAATATCCCTGAGCTAGATATGAAAAAACCCAGTGCAAACTTAATTGTATGTGTGAGAATCATTAGTATGTACTCCCTCTGTAAACTAATATAAGAGCGTTTAGATCACTAAAGTAGTGATCTAAACGCTCTTATATTAGTTTACAGAGGGAGTACGTCGGTAACTACAGTTATTTTTAAGAGACGTGTGGTGAAGAGTGTCTGGTAACTTCATTTTTAAGCGCGCCGAGAAGAGTTCCTGCCATGTACTATTTATACCACATGCATGAGGATATGTGTATCAGTATCAGGCCAATACTGATACGTAAATCCGCCATTTTGAAAAAGTGCCAATACGGGATACGTTTTACTTTTCTTAATTCAAAACAAAAAAGTATAGAAGTTAGGAACAACATATAATCATATACTCCCTCTGTACCGAAATAATTGTCGCTGGGCAAACTCAGTTCAAATCACCCCAGCGACAAGTATTTAGGAACAAAGGAAGTAGATGCACGAAAATGAAAAAATTGGCTTGGATGTACATTTTTTTTGCATACCTCTAGAATAAAAAAGATCTTGCAATTTTTTAATCCAATTGCTTGCGCAAATCATTTACCAAGCTTTCTATAATGTCGTATTGGGTCCTCCCCTGTTCTTAGTGCTTGCATTGGATGAAGCTAAACTTGCAGAACCACTAGGCAAGGACACATTTTTCGTTTTGTTTTGCGCTAATGCAGGTGGTGATTTCTCTATAATTGTAACATGGCCCCACAATGGCACTGTGATAGGTTCATCAAGAGGAGCCATCGGAAGGAGGGGATCAGAGGAGATACGATATGAGAGAGAAAAGAGAAGGCAGAAGAGGAAGTGCTTAGAAATTGTGGCTGGCGGCTGAACAACACAGTGTACAAACCTTGGTGGTTGTGCCGACCTCAACCGTCGAGCTGCCACCCGAGATCAAGCTCGATGAGATGTCTGGGCTGCTGCGTGAGAGGGGCTGAGGTTGAGGGGCAGTCGGAGACGAGGACGACGGGAAGTCGGTGAGGAAGGAGGAGCAACTCCTCGTCGGGTCGGTGCCGGCCTGCCGCCACCGCCTGCTGTCGAGATCGGGAGGAAAGAGGGGGAGGGAAAGGATGAGGCGTCGAGACTAGGGTTGCCTGGTTACTCATCTCTTGTTATGTGAGCTGATGTATCCAAAAAGCACCTGTCAAGTATCCAACAAGTATTGGATTTGTTTTAAATCGTTTATTTCCGGATACTCACATGATGTGTATGCACCACGTATCGGACCAGTATCTGTATCGGATAAGGTATCCGATACGGGTACGCGAGGTCAGTGAAGTATCCGTGCATTCGAGGTTCTAGCTAGAAGTTGCAAGGGTTCTGATGAAATCTAATACTATAATGTGGTAGATGGTAGTGTATGCAGAGGCGATGGACATGATGGAAGAGGACCAACATGTGACACCACGGGCATCAATGGTGCCGAAGAGAAGCTCAATTGCTCCCCACAGGCATCGTATAGTCACTAGGTAGGTGCTCATTGTTTTGAACCGGAAAAGATGCTGCTGGATACTAATGTTAATTGTAAGCACTCCATAATACTGCAAGTTAGTTGGTGGAATAATTTTGAGTCTTACATATTACAATGACATCTTTCTTGGACCTTACAGTGGTAGAACATTTGTTGTTTGCACGGGAAGAAATTTGTAGACGACAACATTGGTGTGACCTCCCCTTTTGTTTTAAGAACTGATGATGCATAAGATGAAGCCTAAAGATCTGAAATATAGCTAGGCTCAAAACCATGACCTTGGCCCTCTCCGCACCCTCAATATTCGAATTTAGATTTGCTTTGTAAAACTTGGTATTTTATCACCTTAAACATGGCCTACAATTAAGCTTTCTGCTCGGTCGTATTCTCATCCTCCTGGCTCTATTTCAATGGCAACATGCCATAGACTATTTGTTGTTAAACACCTAAAGCAGTAAGATAATAAATATTCATTCAAGATCATCTATGAATCAAGCATACTCGCAAAAACAATTGAGCAAGCATAAATGAGCAGGTTGTAAGTGAGGACCATTTTGTAGATTTGATGAAGTTTTAAAAAGTTGCAAGGTGAGATGACAAATTTCTAAAGTGGTGGCAATGCAAAATGAGCAGGTGGCAAGTGAGGACTATTTGTAGATTTGCTGAAGTTTTAAAAAGTAGCAAGGTGAGATGAAAAGCTTCTGAAGTGAGGACAATGCTCTAGAGTTAGGGTGAATGAGGAGAATAAAAATGAAAGGGAAGAAGGGTTAGGGATAAAGATGTTGTTTTCTCTTCTTTGAAAGGAGAGGGTGGTAAGGAATGGTGAGAAAAAAGAGGAGAATATATATATTTTTATCGCCATATGAATGGGTACTATATGCTTTTCTGCTCGCTGCACATTTTTTATTTATATAATTAGTTTATCTGTATAAAAATGGATGTATGTCCCTTTCTAATGATTTGAAGATTGCTCACCACACTTGTCGCGAGGTTTACAAAGGCCAATGTCATATACGGTTGTTGAATCATTAGATTTTTTTTTGAGGAATGAATCATTAGAATATATATGCCCCGCTTGAAACACACAGGCAATTGACTATTTTAAAAGAAAAGTGGTGAAAAGATCGCACGGGCAATAGTAAAAATGTTGCACACATAATACAAAAGGTGCATATATATATAGGTAATCTTACAATCATTTCATAAATAAATTATATTTGGAATACAAATAGTTACATTCATATTGATTCACTACGTGAAATTTGGCATAAGAAAATAAAACTATAGGTCACAAGAAAAATTGCATTTTATGTATATTTCACACTATGTATTTACGTTTGTAATTTTACGTAACATAAAATATTTTTTACGATGATTATATATTTCCTTATGTTCTCTTTTTTACATCTAAAATAAGACGAAATTTAAGGAACATAAAATTGTTAAAATAAAGGGAGTGAAGAATAACTATTCCTCACCTAGGGTGACGAATAGTCAATATATATATGCGACCAGAACAAACATTAAAAGGCCCGTAGCAACGCACGGGCATTCTACTAGTTTATAGTAGTATACAACAACAAAATCCCTTTAGGATCTCAAATGAAGATTGTTACGACAATTTATAATTAGATACAAAGAGATACTTCACACGTGAGACGTTTTTTTAACACAGTACAGACGCAAGCGCTCATATAAATGCCAATACACTCACACCTATGAACGCACACACGCACACCCTACCCCTATGAGCACCTCCGAGAGACTGAGCCGGCATATCATCTCAAGATTTTACGAAGTCACCGTAGGTGCCTCGTAGTCGACGAGAACGTCTCTTCCCACCGAAAGCGTATCGCCGGAAATCCTGAAATAAATTCAGGATAAATGCGAGCACCAGAATTTGAACCCTGGTGGGCTGGGGATACCACTGCCCACCTAACCATCCCAACCACAGGTTGGTTCCACATGTGAGACGTTAATAAACTATACGCATTATTGTTTCAATTCTCTTACTCTTGATCCAAATACTAATGTTTCATACAACCAAAAATCTTATTGAAATAACTGCAACCAAGTCCTACAACAAAGCGTGCAGTAACATCTCTAATTTACATAGATCCAATGGAAAAAAACATCTAAGGGGGTAAAGGTCATGTTGGCCTTGTCAAAGGCTAATAGTGTCTTTCCACTTTGATAGTTTCCACTAGTTATCAGGAAATAAATGGTAAGGATGAATGTAGATGGAAAGAAACCGGTTAATACACATAACCTATCAGTGCAAAATCAAATTATTAACGGGCTTCCATATATATGGTATGAAAACTATGTAAAATCTAAGACTAGTACTATATTTTGTCCACTTTTTATTTCTGCAATTTTTATGATATTTTTTAAAATACATATGAGGTATAGAATAAGAAATCTATTCTCAATCTCTTTGTATTTCACACTATAGGAATTTCTTTTTATATAGATGTCTCATTCTCGTTTGTATAAATAGAGTATAGGGAAGATAGTCGACTGTATTCCCAACTTACGATGAGACAAACTTAAACATCATCACAACCGCCAAGAGCAAAACAAATAACACTGCATATGACTCCATTGTTGGGTAACGTTGCATGAAAAACAAAAAACAAAAATCTACGCACACGCAAGATCTATCCATGAAGATGCATAGCAACGAGAGGCGGAGAGTGTGTCTACGTACCCTCGTAGACCGTAAGCGGAAGCGTTTCACAACGCGGTTGATGTAGTCAAACTTTCTTCGCGATCCAACCGATCGAGTACCGAACGTACGACACCTCCGCGTTCAGCACACGTTCAGCTCGGCGACGTCCGTGCCTTCTTGATCCAGTAAGACGGCGAGGTAGTGGATGAGTTCCGACAGCACGACGGCGTGGTGACGGTGATGGTGAAGTTATCTCCGCAGGGCTTCGCTTAAGCACTACGAAAATATGACTGGGGGTGTAAACTGTGGAAGGGGGCGCCGCACACGGCCAGACAATTGTCTGGATGTGCTAGACGCCCCCCTCCTACATATATATAGGTGGGGGGAGAGGGAGCAGCTAGGAGGGCGCCCCAAGTAGGCCGAAGCCTACTTGGGGTCCTCCCCAAGTGGCGCCCCCTTTCCTTTTTTGCCGGAGAAGAAAGGAAATGGGGGAAGAGAGAAGGACGGGGAGGCCGAATCCTCCCCCCTTTCCTTTCCCCACTTGGGCGGCTGCCATGGGGGGCGCACCAGCCCCTTGTGGGCTGGTGTGCTCTCCTCTTATGGCCCAAAAGGCCCAATACCCTCCCGGGAGTGCCCGGTACCCCCTCCGGTACTTCGATAATCACCCGGTACACTCTAAAACACTTCCGGTGTCCGAATATCATCGCCCTATATATCAATCTTTACCTCTTGACCATTTAGAGACTCCTCATCATGTCCGTGATCTCATCTGGGACTCCGAACAACATTCGGTCACCAAATCATATAACTCATATAACACTATATCGTCAACGAACGTTAAGCGTACGGACCCTACGGGTTCGAGAACTATGTAGACATGACCGAGACACTTCTCCGGTCAATAACCAATAGTGGAACCTAGATGCCCATATTGGTTCCTACATATTCTACGAAGATCTTTATTGGTCGAACCGTTATGACAACATACGTAATTCCCTTTGTCCATCGGTATGTTACTTGCCCGAGATTCGATCGTCGGTATCTTCATACCTAGTTCAATCTCATTATCGGCAAGTCTCTTTACTCGTTCCGTAATACATCATCCTGTAACTAACTCATTATTCACTTTGCTTGCAAGGCTTCTTATGATGTGTATTACTGAGAGGGCCCAGAGATACCTCTCCGATACTCGGAGTGACAAATCCTAATCTCGATCTATGCCAACTCAACAAACACCTTCGGAGATACCTGCAGAGCATCTTTATTATCACCCAGTTTCGTTCTTACGTTTGATAGCACACAAGGTATTCCTCCGGTATCCGGGAGTTGCATAATCTCATAGTCGAAGGAATATGTATTTGACATGAAGAAAGCAATAGCAACAAATTGAACGATCATTATGCTAAGCTAACGGATGGGTTTTGTCCATCACATCATTCTCCTAATGATGTGATCCCGTTATCAAATGACAATACATGTCCATGGTTAGGAAACCTTAACCATCTTTGATCAACGAGCTAGTCTAGTAGAGGCTTACTAGGGACACGGTATTTGTTTATGTATTCACACATGTATTTAGGTTTCCGATCAATACAATTCTAGCATGAATAATAAACCTGTATCATGAATAAGGAAATATTAAATAACAACTTTATTATTGCCTCTAGAGCATATTTCCTTCAGTCTTCCACTTGCACTAGGGTCAATAATCTGGATTACATTGTAATGAATCTAACACCCATGGAGTCTTGGTGCTGATCGTGTTTTGCTCGCGGAAGAGGCTTAGTCAACGGGTCTGCTACATTCAGATCCGTATGTATTTTGCAAACTTCTATGTCTCCATCCTTGACCTTTCCACGAATAGAGTTGAAGCGTCTCTTGATGTGTTTGGTTCTATTGTGAAACCTGGATTCCTTCGCCAAGGCAATTGCTCCAGTGTTTGTGGTACCCCGGCTCAGAGTAACCGGTTTACCTTGCATTGCCAGCCCAGAGATCAAGTCTTCTGGCAACACACAACAACTTGGTACAGAAAACAACCGCTTTATTGATGCTAGCGGAAACAGAGGTTCGATATTACATCAAGTAGCGAGGCCAAGCGGCACACATGGTGCGGCTGAACAATATGTACATTATTTAATAAACATGAAGGGGCCTCGATCATGACAACTATGCGGCAGCGGAACGACGACGAAGCGGAACTCCATAGCACAGGGACACCGATGTGGACACGATCTAGACACGAGGAGCACTCCGATCCAGTCAGACTTTCCTGAAATCTGGCATGACACGCTAGGTCAGTACATTGAATGTACTTGCAAGCTCACAACAAGCATAAGCATAATGGCAAACAATATTATGACAATTAAGCAGGTTAAATGCAATACTTCAACATACTACTCATGCAGTGAATCAAACTTGTGCATCGAGTCCTTCGGACTCTCTTACCAAACGGGTTACCTCGTAACAGACATCATCAAACGGTGATCACTTTCGGATCACAAACAAAACCAACGCTTTGGTTCCCACAATAACGACCATCTTCATGGTCTCACCAATCTCATCACATAACCAGTGCCTAGCATATAACTTTAGTGTGCAAGATTACTTAATCATGTTGATCCATGGTGTGACCTACTTACGAGCTATGTCCGTAACCGAGGACGCGGCTATCGATAGATTAGTAAACACTCTGCAGAGGTTAGTACACTGTACCCACATCACGGAACCCATGGCCTCGCACTCCCATTCGGGTGGACCAACGGCATTCCGACAGAACACTCCCATTGCCATGACACTCTCCCGGCCACTCGGACCAACTCTCCTCTGGGCTAAGTCATGGGTGGCCCCGATGTCTACCAAAGACATCCAACGGCCACCGTCGTGGCAAAACAAATCAACGGTCCCAAACGGGGACAAGGTACCATAACAACAATGGGCACACAAGGTTATGTCTGCTTACCGGGCCAGGGTACCTGATACGTCTCCAATGTATCTATAATTTTTGATTGTTCCATGCTATTATATTATCAATCTTGGATGTTTTATAATCATTTTATAGTCATTTTATATCATTTTTTGGTACTAACCTATTGACATAGTGCCAAGTGCCAGTTGCTGTTTTCTGCATGTTTTCTACATCGCAGGAAATTAATACCAAACGGAGTCCAAATGCAACGAAACTTCACGGAGAATTTTTTTGGACCAGAAGACACCTAATGGGCCAAGGCTGCGCCTGGGGGTGCTCCGAGGGGAGCACAACCCACCAGGGCGCACCAGGAGGCCAGGCGTGCCCTGGTGGGTTGTGCCCACCTCGGGTGCCCCCCGGACCGCATCTTTGCTCTATAAATACCCCAATATTCCAGGAACCCTAGGGGAGTCGACAAAAATCAATTCCAGCCGCCGCAGAGTCCAGAACCACCAGATCCAATCTAGACACCATCACAGAGGGGTTCACCACTTCCATTGGTGCCTCTCCGAGATGCGTGAGTAGTTCTTTGTAGACCTTCGGGTCTGTAGTTAGTAGCTAGATGGCTTACTCTCTCTCGCTGAATTCTCAATACAATGGTCTTTTGGAGATCCATATGATGTAACTCTTTTTGCGGTGTGTTTGTTGGGATCCGATGAACTTTGAGTTTATGATCAGATCTATCTTTTTATATCCATGAAAGTTATTTGAGTTTCTTTTGATCTCTTATATGCATGATTGCTTATAGCCTCGTCTTTCTTCTCCAATATTTGGGTTTTGTTTGGCCAACTTGATCTATTTATCTTGCAATGGGAAGAGGTGCTTTGTAGTGGGTTCGATCTTACGGTGCTTGATCCCAGTGACAGAAGGGGAGCCGACACGTATGTATCGTTTCTACTAAGGATAAAACGATGGGGTCTATCTCTACATAGATAGATCTTGTCTACATCATGTCATCATTCTTATTGCATTACTTCGATTCTCCATGAACTTAATTCACTAGATGCATGCTGGATAGCGGTCGATGTGTGGAGTAATAGTAGTAGATGCAAGCAGGAGTTGGTCTACTAATCTTGGACGTGATGCCTATATAATGATCACTGCCTGGATATCATCATGATTATTTGAAGTTCTATCAATTGTCCAACAGTAATTTGTTTACCCACCGTTTGCTATTTTTCTCGAGAGAAGCCACTAGTGAAACCTACGGCCCCCGGGTCTCTTTCTCATATTATTTGCCTTTGCGATCTACTTTTCCTTTGCATTTATTTTCAGATCTATTAAACCAAAAATACAAAAGACCTTGCTGCGTTTTTTTTTTGCGTTTGTTCTATCAATCTACTACAATTTATTTCACGTCTGTTTGCCTATCTTGAGGCGCTACTACCCGAAAGGGATTGACAACCTCTTTTACACGTCGGGTTGCGAGGATTTGTTATATGTGTGCAGGTGCTGTTTATGTTGTGTTGCTTGGTTCTCCTACTAGTTCGATAACCTTGGTTTCATCACTTAGGGAAATACCTACCGCTGCTGTGCTGCATCATCCCTTCCTCTTTGGGGAAATACCGACGTAGCTTCAAGCCGCAATCAAAAGGAATTTCTGCCGCCGTTGCCGGGGAGGATCTTCAACATATACCAGGTTCTTAATCACAAATCTCATCTCCTCGCAATTTACATTATTTGACATTTTCCTCTCATTTTCCTCTCCCCCACTTCACAAAAATTTGCCGTTTTATTCGCCCATCTTTTTCGTTCGCCGTTTTCTTGCCGGATCTGTTTTTGAGTGCAATCTTGTTTGCTTTTATTTTCATCATGGATAGTTCTTCCTCTATTGCGTGCACTCCCGAGAACGAAGTTCTCAACTTTAAACAAAGGGGAGGAGAGAATTTAAAAGATGCTTGGTATAGAATTGGCAATGCTCATAATAGATCTATCCGTAAGCAATCTACCGTTGTTCTTCTTCGTTGCTTTTATGTGGGCATCACCACATGGTATAGATTCGTCCTTGATACGAGATGTGTCCCTCTCTTGATGCTTTTAATGCTATGGGAAATTTAGTAGGCTCACCACCTCTTATCATTAATGAAACAACTTTGACTCTTGAGCATGTTATGGAAAGATTAGATGCTATTGAAAAGAAAATGCTTACTGAAGAGCATATTGAAAATTTGGATAAAAAGATGCATAATCTTACCACTAAAATTGGGTCAAAGATGGGAGAAGTTTTTAAGTTGTTAAAAGAAAAGGGAACCATAATGCACGAAAGAATTGAAGAAAGTCCATCTCGGATTGATAAACTGGAAGAAATATTTAGTAATTTGAGCACGGCTTTTGCTTCCGCTAAAACTATTGAAAAAACTTCTAGGATATAATTTCATAAGCGAGCGTTAAGCATAATTAACACCGAATAATGCACCACAAGTAGGATATAATTTCATTGCATAATTATTGACTTTCGTGCTTGCATAGGGAATCACAAACCTAAATACCAATATTCTTACTAAAGCATAATTACTCATCAACATAACTCACATATCACATCATCATATCTCAAAACTATTACTAAGAATCAAGTTTATTTTGTCCAATGATCTTCATGAAAGTTTTTATTATATCCTTCTTGGATATCTATCACTTTGGAACTAATTTTCATATGTTGCTTTTGATAAGCTCAAACAAATATAAGTGAAGATCATGAGCATAATTTTTCTTTCTCTCAAATTAATTTAAGTGAAGCAAGAGAGAATTTCTTGAAATTGTTTACTAACTCTCAAATAAATCTAAGTGAAGCAAGAGAGCATTTCTTCAAAAATAACTAAGCACACCGTGCTCAAAAAAGATATAAGTGAAGCACTAGAGCAAGTCCATAGCTCATAAAAAATTTAAGTGAAGCATAGAGAGCAATTCTAACAAGTCATGACATAATTTTGGCTCTCTCAAATAGGTGTGTCCAGCAAGGAATCAAGACTTAAAACACAAAATAAAACAAACAAAGACTCATATCATACAAGATGCTCCAAGCAAAACACATAGTATATGACGAATAAAAATATAGCTTCGAGTAAAATACCGATGGTCGTTAGAAGAAAGAGGGGATGCCACTCGGGGCATCCCCAAGCTTAGTTGCTTGCTCATTTTTGGATAATAGCTTGGGATGCCGGGAGATCCCCAAGCTTAGGCTCTTCTTACTCCTTATTCCTTTATCCATCGTAAGATAACCCAAAACTTGAAAACTTCAATCACACAAAACTCAACAAAACCTTCGTGAGATCCGTTAGTGTAAGAAAAATAAATCACTACTATAAGTACTGTATCAAACCAATTCATATTTTGTTTTTGCATTATATCTACTGTATTCCAACTTTTCTATGGCAAAAACTCATCAAAGAAAATCATAGAGCCATCAAAACAAGCACACAACGCAAAGAAAACAGAATCTGTCAAAACAGAATAGTCTGTAGCAATCTGATTTGTTTGAAAACTTCTGGAACTCCAAAAATTCTGAAAAATTAGGAAGACCTGAAAAATTTGTATATTAATATTATTCAAAAATAATTGGTATTTTATCACGCTCTGGTAAAAAATGAGAATTGTTTTCGTGAGTGCAAAAGTTTCTGTTTTTCAGCAAGATCAAACAACTATCACCCAAGAAGATCCTAAAGGCTTTACTTGGCACAAACACTAATTAAAACACAAAAAACACAATCATAACAGTAGCATAATTGTGCAAACACTCAAGAACAGAAAGCAAAAATAAAAAATAAATTTTATTCATTGGGTTGCCTCCCAACAAGCGCTATTGTTTTACGCCCCTAGCTAGGCATTGATAATTTTAATGATGCTCGCATGAAAAATAATAATTAAAACACAAAGAGAGCATCATGAAACATGTGACAAACACATTTAAGTCTAACTCTCTTCCTATGCATAGGCATTTTATAAGCAAACAATTTATCAAGACGAGCAATTTCTAGCATATGCAAGGAAGAAGAATAAAACATAGACAATCTCAACATGAAGAGAGGTAATTTAGCAAAATGAAAATTTCTGCAACCATATTTTCCTCTCTCATAATAATTATATGTAGGATCATAATCAAATTCAACAATATAGCTATCATATAAAATTTTCTCTTCATGATCCACATGCATAAAAGTTTTATAATCTTCCAAGATAGTGGGATTAACATCAACTAAAGTCATGACCTCTCCTTCATCAAAAATTTCATAAGATTGAACACTCTCCAAATATGTGGGATTATTTTTACCTAAAGTTGACACTCTTCCGAACCCACTTTCAATATTATTACAAACACTATTATCAATATCATATTCATCATGAGGCTTAAATAAAATTTCAAGATCATAAGAAACATTATCACCCCAATCATGATCATTGCAATAAGTAGTAGACATATCAAAATTAGCATCCCCAAGCTTGGGGTTTTGCATATTATTAGCACAATTGACATTAATAGATTTTATAGTAAAATCATTGCAATCATGCTTTTCATTCAAGGAGCTATCATGAATTACTTCATAAATTTCTTCATCACAATTTTCAGATTCACGAATCTCAAGCAAAACTTCATAAAGATAATGTAGTGCACTCAATTCACTAGCAATTGGTTCATCATGATTGGGTCTTTTAAAAAGATTAGCAAGTGGATGGGGATCCATATCAATAGATTTTTAGTAAGCGAAGATGCAAGCAAATAGAAGACACATGGCAACACAAGCAAACAAGAGATCTGACGAGAAAAAGGCGAACGAAAAAGAGGGCGAATAAAACGACAAATTTTTGTGAAGTGGGGGGGCCCCCCCCCCCCGGGGGGGAGAGGAAAACAAGAGGCAAATGACAAATAATGTAAATTGCGAGGACATGAGATCTGTGATTAGGAACCTGGTATATTTTGAAGATCCTCCCCGGCAACGGCGCCAAAAATTCCTTTTGATGTCTGCTAGGACTACGTCGGTATTTCCCCAAAGAGGAAGGGATGATGCAGCACAGTGACGGTAGGTATTTCCCTCAGTGATGAAACCAAGGTTATCGAACCAGTAGGAGAACCAAGCAACACAACGTAAACAGCCCCTGCACACAGATAACAAATCCTTGCAACCCGACGTGTTAAAGGGGTTGTCAATCCCTTTCGGGTAACGGCGCCAGAAATTGGTGCGTGGATGGGAGAAAGTTGTAATAGATTGAATAAATTGATCACAAATAAAATAAAGTGCAGCAAAGTATTTTTGTATTTTTGGTTTAATAGATCTGAAAATAAATGCAAAGGAAAAGTAGATCGCAAAGGCAAATATATGAGAAAGAGACCCGGGGGCCGTAGGTTTCACTAGTGGCTTCTCTCGAGAAAAATAGCAAACGGTGGGTAAACAAATTACTGTTGGGCAATTGATAGAACTTCAAATAATCATGACGATATTCAGGCAGTGATCATTATATAGGCATCACGTCCAAGATTAGTAGGCCGACTCCTGCCTGCATCTACTACTATTACTCCACACATCGACCGCTATCCAGCATGCATCTAGTGTATTAAGTTCATGGAAAAATAGAGTAATGCAATAAGAACGATGACATGATGTAGACAAGATCTATCTATGTAGAGATAGACCCCATCGTTTTATCCTTAGTAGCAACGATACATATGTGTCGGTTCCCCTTCTGTCACTGGGATCAAGCACCGTAAGATCGAACCCACTACAAAGCACCTCTTCCCATTAGAAGATAAATAGATCAAGTTGGCCAAACAAAACCCAAATATCGGAGAAGAAATACGAGGCTATAAGCAATCATGCATAAAAGAGATCAAAGAAACTCAAATACTTTCATGGATATAAAAAGATATAACTGATCATAAACTCAAAGTTCATCATATCCCAACAAACACACCACAAAAAGAGTTACATCATATGGATCTCCAAGAGACCATTGTATTGAGAATTCAGCGAGAGAGAGGAAGCCATCTACCTACTAACTACAGACCCGAAGGTCTACAAAGAACTACTCACGCATCATCGGAGAGGCACCAATGGAGGTGGTGAACCCCATCCGAGATGGTGTCTAGATTGGATCTGGTGGTTCTGGACTCTGCGGCGGCCGGATCAATATTTCGTCGACTCCCCTAGGGTTTTGGGAATATTGGGGTATTTATAGAGCAAATAGGCGGTCCAGGGGGCACCCGAGGTGGGCACAACCCACCAGGGCGCGCCTGGGCCTCCTGGCGCGCCCTGGTGGGTTGTGCTCTCCTCGGAGCACCCCCACGCGCAGCTAGGGCCCATTAGGTGTCTTCTGGTCCAAAAAAATCTCCATAAAGTTTTGTTGCATTTGGACTCCGTTTGGTATTGATTTCCTGTGATGTAAAAAACATGCAGAAAACAACAACTGGCACTTGGCACTATGTCAATAGGTTAGTACCAAAAAAAAGATATAAAATGATTATAAAACATACAAGATTGATAATATAACAGCATGGAACAATCAAAAATTATAGATACGTTGGAGACGTATCAGGGGTCTATCTCTACATAGATAGATCTTGTCTACATCATGTCATCGTTCTTATTGCATTACTCCATTTCTCCATGAACTTAATACACTAGATGCATGCTGGATAGCAGTCGATGTGTGGAGTAATAGTAGTAGATGCAGGCAGGAGTCGGTCTACTAATCTTGGACGTGATGCCTATATAATGATCATTGCCTGGATATCGTCATGATTATTTGAAGTTCTATCAATTGCCCAACAATAATTTGTTTACCCACCATTTGCTATTTTTCTCGAGAGAAGCCACTAGTGAAACCTACGGCCCCCGGGTCTCTTTCTCATATTATTTGCCTTTGCGATCTACTTTTACTTTGCATTTATTTTCAGATCTATTAAACCAAAAATACAAAAATCCCTTGGTGTGTTTTATTATTACTTATTTTATTTGGCGTTTGATCTATCAATCTACTACAATTTATTTCACGTCCGTTTGCCTATCTTGAGGCCCCGCTACCCGAAAGGGATTGACAACTCCTTTTACACGTCGGGTTGCGAGGATTTGTTATCTGTGTGCAGGTGCTGCTTACGTTGTGTTGCTTGGTTCTCCTACTGGTTCGATAACCTTGGTTTCATCACTGAGGGAAATACCTACCGCTGCTGTGCTGCATCATCCCTTCCTCTTTGGGGAAATACCGACGTAGTTTCAGGCCGCAATCAGTACCACACGCCCATAACCTTCCCTCATTGGAGGCACCGACCAGAGGCATGACAATGGATCGAATAAAGGCCTTCCCATAAAGGCAAATGTGGTTGCACTGGGAAAACTCGATTCAGTGGCACCATGACCCGATCAACATTATGTTCAAGTTGAATTATCATTAGGTTTAACTTGAAATAAACTAACTCGAGTCACAGTATGCCATGAACATGCAACTATATAACATGCATTATATCCACATAACACTAACGCAAACGGATCAACATCGTAGAATCATGTACTTGCACTACTCATCACTTTAACTCATTGGTTTCAACTTCACTGGTTTTTAAACTCATCACTTTAGTTGTGTCATTAACATATTAAAATCAACACCTCATATATGAAAATAATACCGATCATAACCATATCACAACCATACTTTCAAAACTAACTCTACTACCTCATATTAGCCCATGCATTTAAACACTACTGTAAACTAAGCATTTCAAACAGGACAAAGTAACTAACATAAGCAATATTCATTAAATAATTAAATGCATGAAATAACTCATATTCAAGTTGGAAAAATCATAAATATTGAAATGACACCATGCAAATATTTGTGTGGCTCGCCTTAGTTCAGAGGAGGTTCACACTCCTCCTGGTTCTCCTCAAGACAAGCTTCTCCCTCTGAAAACAATTAAAAACAGCAAAAGAAAAAATATCAAGAATCATTCTAAAATTCACCAGAAATTCTAGACAGCAAGGAAAAATCTCAAAATTTGTGTGCTGCTAGAATATTCGAATACAAACACAATGCAAAAAGAATCAATTCATTTGGACTTATGGTTTAAACGTTATGGCTGGTCAAAGTTTCTGGTCAATATTTGAATTAAATCTATACCTACTAATAAAGGAAGGTGTGTTTCTCCAAAAATTTCATCCGTTCACCGTCGAAAAGATTTTGTTTCTATCCGAGGTGGTACTAAACTTTTTTGTGTGTCTATTCGCTAGAAAAGAAAAAAGTTTGTCCAGAATTCCGTAAATAGGCCGCGCGCGCTCCGGCCCAACGAAGCCAGCCCACTTATTATTGCTCACGCAGTTGGGAAGACCTTATTTGTAGCATCGAGCAATAAATAGTTGAAACTGCTCACGGGACGCCTAAGACTGGGCCGGCCCGTTTCCCCCTTTTCGATGTTCTACTTCTATTTTTCTTTTTCTGTTCCATTCTCTTTCTCTTTTATATTTATTTTTCCTTTTTTCCTTCTTTATTTTTCTTGTCAAGTAAAAATGTAGTTTTTGTTCAAATATTAAAAAAATGGTCAGAATTCCAAAATTTTGTTTCTGATTTTTAAAATGTTTGAAACTTTTAAAAAAATCATGTTTCGAAATTTTCTCATTTTTAAAAAAACATTTGTGTTTTCAAAATTCTTAGAGATTTTTTATAAAAATGTTCCATATTTTAAAATATTCTTGTTTTAGTGAAATGTTCACAAATCCAAAACAATATTTTCATCTAACAAAACATTTTCTAAAATTGTATTTAATGTTCCCCTTTACAAAATCAAAAATTCAAAAATATTTGTGTTTCGTAAAATTTTCATGTTTCAAAATATTGTTTGTGAATTTCAGAAACTATTAATGTTTCTAATTTTGTTCGTGTTTTTCCAAAAATATTGGAAATTTCAAAAAAAAAAAATGTTCGCATTTTTTAAAAATTGTTCGGGATGTAAAAAAATGTTCACGTTTCTAAGAATATTCACCAATTTTTTGAATGTTCAAAAAAACTAAAATTTATTTCTAATCCGGCGCTATAATATTTTCTTAAATATTCACGCTGACCATTGGTTAGCGGTGCGTGTTCGTTCTATGTTGTTTGACTATAAATGAAAGAAATTATGGGCACGTGCCAACAAAAGAGAATATGTTATTTGGCTTTAATTAAAGCAAAATTATCGGCACTTGAGCACTAAAATAATCAAAGAGAATAAACAATCAAAAAGAAGGAACATTGATGCCTGATTATGCTAATGAAACGGGATTTATGCGTTGCAATTATAATAATCCACCTGGTTACGCCGTCGTAGGATAAAGTGATCGAAGCAACCGTGTCTCGAAGGTCGCCGCGCAGCCACCAAATGAGGAGGCAGGAAAAATCCCAAGATGGAGGCAGACCCGGAGGAAAAAAGGCATGAGTTGGGTGCTCGCCACCACGCCGACCCATCCCATCACTATCAAGATTTCCCGTGTCAAACATGTTTAGCGAGAAGACCATAACTCTTTGCTTTGTCGCCTATCATTGTGGAGACCTTTTTCTGGATGACACGTCAATTATCTTTCCCGTTGCTTCTCGCAAAAAGAATATCTCTCGCGTTGCAACACATGGGCATATGTGCTAGTTCAAATAAAAGAAAACAAGGGGGGTGACGTCGAAGACGTATTTCCGTGGGGCACCACCACTCATACCGCTTTGGCCGTGGCGGAGCGGCTGACAGCGGGCCCCCACGGTCAGTTTTAGAGGAGGAGAGGGGAAAACAGAGGAGGGGCGGCGATTCTCCGGCGAGGAGAGGCCGGCTGCCGCCGTGGAGGTGAGGGATGGACGCTCAAGACTATGGCGAGTCTGTACGTACCCGGAACGTGGCTAGAGGTGGACGGAGTTGGTCGCGGTGGTCGTCTCCAGAGGCGTCGGCGGAGGGAGCTCGTCGAAGATGGCGATTCCTACGAGACGGGGCCGGTTCAGCAGCTCCAATTGCACCAGCTCGCACCAGAGATTCACCAGGGACACGCCGGAGGAGTTGGTCGAGCTCGAGCGGCTCTGGAGAGGTGGGAAGCAGAAGAGGGGATCGCCGGCGAACTTCGGTCGGGGACGGCGGCCAGAGGCCTGCCCGGCCGGGCTGCGGCTATCTACGGCATCATGGTGTGTGTGTGAGTGGGTTGAGGTGCTCGGAGAGGCTGGGGAGTGGCTGTATTTATAGGTGAGGGAGGAGAGGGGCTCGGGCTCCGCCGGAGTTCTTTGGAGACGGCGCCCGGCGACGAGAGGCGTCAGTGAGAGGGGGAGAAGAAGACGTAGCTCACGCGGACACTGTGGGAGGGCGGAGACGAGCACAGGAGCGCGGGTGACGACGAGCACAGTGGCACGGGCGCAATGTGTGCTTGGCCACGTCGTGCCCGTGCCCGCTGCGGTGAGCTCCGGCGTCAGCGAGTGCCAGGAGAGAGTTAAGGGCGTCAGGACGATGATTGTGGCGAGGTTTGGCAAGGCACGTCGAGCGGGGAAGCGAGCACGAGCTCAACAAAGGCTCGGGCACGACGCAGAGAGCGTCGGATGCATGCCAGCACGCTTGGACGAAAGCGGTCACCGCATGAACTCTGGCATCATGCGACGTAGTGCATTGAATTCATGTCTGGCGTGTATTCCTCGATGGTTTGGGTTGAGCCAACGCTTTGAGTTGATCACAAGTGGACTATGTGCGAGTGTATCTTCCTGGCAATTTTCTGGACAGAAACTTGTTCGGTTAACTAAGAAAAATCTAGAAGGAGTTTAGGGCTGATCTTTGGTGGTTAGTAGTTTCTTAGGAGGGTAATGAAGCCCTAAAAATCTCAGCTTCATTTGATCAAGGAAAAATGCACTTCCTGTAGAAACTACATTTTCTGTCCAGAATAGAAATGATTTTCTGTAGCAAAAATATTCCAAATGACTATGAAATATTTTTGCACAGGGAAGTGTGCCAAGGTTCATAGAATATTCAGGAATTTTCTCAGATTTTTGTGGGCAAGAAAAATGAGGGTTGCTTTGGAGCATATGTTGCTGAAGTGGTTTTCAGGGAAGAAAATGAATATTTTTCATTTATGAAAAATATTCCTATGGCCATTTTGGGATATATCAGAGAGGAAATGATGGGTTTGAGAGAGTGGTGGGTCACTTGGGTGAAAATCAAGGACATGCCTAAGTCCAAGTGAGTTGATTCAAAACTCCATATTCAAATCAAATGGCAAAGAAATCCAGAAAAAGAAAAAGAGTAAAAACCAGGCTGTCACAAGCCTCCCCAACTTAGGATGAATCTCGTCCTCAAGATTCGGTTGCTCGGGAAAAAAATTCCGGATAGGATGCCCTTAAAAAGTTCTCTCTTTTCTAGGTTGCTTCTTCCTCGGTGTGATGCTCTCACTGAACCTTATAAAATTTTATCACCTTACTGCGAGTGACTCTTTCGGTCGCATCCAATATTCGGAACGGTTTCTCCTCATAGGTTAAACCCTTAGCAAGCTCTATCTCTGCCGTATCAGTCCTTTTCTCCGGTGGCGAGATAGACTTTCTTAGCTGAGAGACATGGAACACATTGTGCACCTCTGACAATTCTGGTGGCAATTCCAACTGATAAGCAACGGTACCAACTCTGGACATAACTGGGAATGGACCAATATATCTGGGTGCAAGTTTTCCTCTGGTCTAAAATCTCATGACTCCTTTCATGGGTGTGACTCGAAGGTACACATATTCTCCGGGTTCAAAACTGATCTGACGGTGCTTTGAGTCGTAGTAACTCTTTTGTCGAGACTTAGCCAATTGTAGTCTATCTCGAATCTCCTTGACTTGCTTTTCAGCCTCCATCATTAAATCGGTTCCGAAAATATGGCTATCTCCAGTTTGAGACCAATTTAGCGGAGTGCGGCACTTACGGCCATAGAGAGCTTCATATGGTGACATCTTGAGGCTGGTCTGGAAACTGTTGTTGTAAGAGAACTCCGCATAAGGCAGACAATCTTCCCACTTGGGTCCTTGGGCCAAAGCACATGCTCGAAGCATATCTTCAAGTATTTGATTTACTCGCCCAGTCTGCCCGTCTGTCTGAAGATGATAGGCTATGCTATACTTTAGTGCGGTCCCCAAAGCTTGGTGGAGACGTGACCAGAATGCAGAGGTTAAGAGAGAACCTCGGTCGGAAGTGATAGTTCTTGGCACTCCATGCAAACTGATGATTCTGGACACATACAACTGTGCGAGTTGATCGGCTCGATAGGTGGTTCGGATGGGAATGAAGTGAGCTACCTTTGTCAGCATGTCCACCACACCCCATACTGCATCATTGCCTCGGTGAGTCCATGGTAGACCGGTGACGAAATCCATGCAGACATCGTCCCACTTCCATTGCGGAACGGGTAATGGTTGAAGAAGTCCGGCGGGTTTATGATGTTCCGCCTTCACTTTGTTGCATATATCGCAGCAAGCGACAAAATAGGCGATGTCCTTCTTCATTCCATCCCACCAAAATACTTGACGAAGATCTTCATACATCTTGGTATCTCTTGGATGGATCGAGTACGAAGATTCGTGCGCTTCTATAAAGATCTTCTTTCTTAGGTCTGCTTGCTCAGGTACGCAAATCCGTCCTCGAAACCTTAGAGTACCCTGCTTATCCTTAGAGAAATCCTGGGTCTTGCCTTCTTGCATACGCTTGACATGGTGTTGCAGGGCTGAGTCATCTTGCTGGGCCATGCGGATCTCATCCTCGAGGGTAGGAGTAACTTCCAATATATTGGCAAGGCCAGCGTCAACAATAACCAAGTTAAGCTGAGCGATCTCTTCTTGGAGTTCGGGAGGCAAGGACTCCATTAAGGCGTTCAGGTTGGCAGGCTTGCGGCTGAGGGCATCGGCAACGGCATTGGCCTTACCGGGATGGTAATTTATTCCAAGATCATAATCCTTGACCAATTCGAGCCATCTTCGCCGTCGGAGGTTCAGATCTGGTTGGGTGAATATATACTTGAGACTCTTATGGTCGGTGAATATCTGACATCTCTTGCCAATGAGGTAGTGCCTCCGATTTTTTAATGCGTGCACAACTGCGGCCAACTCCAAATCATGTGTGGGGTAGTTCCCTTCGTGAGGTCGTAGCTGTCGAGATGCGTATGCTACAACCTTGCCATCTTGCATGAGTACACATCTAGTACCTCTCCTGAATGCGTCACAGTATACATCAAAGCTGCGGTAGATGTCTGGGAGGGTCAACACAGGTGCGGTCGTCAATCGGGTCTTTAATTCATTAAAACTTTTCTCACAGTTGTCAGTCCATACCAATTTCTTATCTTTCTTGAGGAGCTCTGTCATGGGCTTGGCAATCTTGGAGAAACCTTCGATGAATCGGCGGTAGTATCCGGCTAATCCGAGAAAACTCCGGATCTCAGTTACCGTCGTGGGTGCTGTCCAGTCAAGCACATCCTTCACTTTGCTTGGGTCCACGGCTATGCCTTCTGCGGAGAGAACATGCCCCAAAAATCCGACTTGCTTGAGCCAAAATTCACATTTGCTGAATTTTGCATATAGTTGATGGTCACGGAGTCGTTGCAAGACTGCTCTGAGATGTCCCTTGTGCTCCTCTTCACCTTTCGAGTATATGAGGATGTCATCAATGAAGACAACCACAAACTTATCCAAGAAGTCCATGAATACCTTGTTCATCATATGCATGAAGAAAGCGGGGGCATTGGTGAGACCGAATGTCATGACCGTATATTCATAAATACCGTATCGAGTGGTGAACGCAGTTTTAGGAATATCTTCCTTCTTGATTTTGAGCTGGTGGTATCCGGTCCTCAAATCAATCTTGGAGAATACTTTTGCCCCGCTGAGTTGATCGAATAAATCATCAATTCTTGGAAGCGGATATTTGTTCTTGATAGTGACTTCATTCAACTAACGGTAATCCACACACATTCGAAGACTGCCGTCTTTCTTGTCCACGAATATTGCTGTTGATCCCCATGGTGAAGAACTTGGACGGATGTATCCTTTCTGAAGCATCTCATCAAGTTGTTTCTTTAATTCCACCAATTTTGAGGAAGGCATCCGATAATACTTCTTGTATAACGGTGCGCTCCGGGGCACAAGGTCAATTGCGAACTCAAGCTCTCGATCTGGCGGCATTCCTAGTAATTCCTTAGGAAATAAATCTAGAAACTCACTGACCACAGGAATTAGATCCAATTCTTCAGCTACAGCTGTGTAGACCATTTCTTTCTTGGGTATGCTTCTGCGAGCAAAGAATTTTGTAGTCCGACCTTCCTGACTTGTCAATATGACTTCTCTGGTTGCATAGTTGATGCACACTTGATGTTGGGTCAACCAGTTCATTCCCAAAATAATATCCAACTTGGCAGACTCGATGACTATCAAAGAAGCTGGGAAGATGACTCCCTTGATACCAATCTCCAAATTGTGGCAGACTAGATTGCTTCTGAGCATGGATCCCGGGGATTGTACCATCATGCTCTTTCCAAAATCGAGCAAGGAAACTTGTTTTGGGCAACAAAACTCCGCAAAATAAAAGAGTGGCAGCCCCAGAGTCGAATAAAACTATTGCAGGTATGCTATTAACAGGAAACATACGAATGACGACTTCTAGATCCTCTTGGGCTTCGTCTGTGGAGAGGTGGTGAATGCTACCTCTTGAGCACTGCGTTGGTTTTCCCTTGAAGCGGAAAGGATGATGCAGTAAAATAGCATAAGTATTTCCCTCAGTTTTTGAGAACCAAGGTATCAATCCAGTAGGAGACCACGCGCGAGTCCCACGCACCTACACAAACAAACAAGAACCTCGCAACCAACGCGATAAAGGGGTTGTCAATCCCTTCACGGTCACTTACGAGAGTGAAATCTGATAGATATGATAAGATAATATTTTTGGTATTTTTATAATTAAGAGTAAATAAAGATGCAAGTAAAATAAACGGCGCCAGAAATAGCTTGTTGACGGGAGATTAATATGATGGAAAATAGACCCGGGGGCCATAGGTTTCACTAGTGGCTTCTCTCAAGAGCATAAGTATTACGGTGGGTAAATGAATTACTGTCGAGCAATTGATAGAATTGAGCATAGTTATGAGAATATCTAGGTATGGTCATGTATATAGGCATCACGTCCGCGACAAGTAGACCGAAACGATTTTGCATCTACTACTATTACTCCACACATCGACCGCTATCCAGCATGCATCTAGAGTATTAAGTTCATAAGAACAGAGTAATGCTTTAAGTAAGATGACATGATGTAGAGGGATAAACTCATGCAATATGATATAAACCCCATCTTTTTATCCTCGATGGCAACAATACAATACGTGCCTTGCTGCCCCTGCTGTCACTGGGAAAGGACACCGCAAGATTGAACCCAAAGCTAAGCACTTCTCCCATTGCAAGAAAGATCAATCTAGTAGGCCAAACCAAACTGATAATTCGAAGAGACTTGCAAAGATAACCAATCATACATAAAAGAATTCAGAGGAGATTCAAATATTGTTCATAGATAAACTTGATCATAAACCCACAATTCATCGGATCTCGACAAACACACCGCAAAAGAAGATTACATCGAATAGATCTCCAAGAAGATGGAGGAGAACATTGTATTGAGACCCAAAGAGAGAGAAGAAGCCATCTAGCTAATAACTATGGACCCGAAGGTCTGAGGTAAACTACTCACACATCATCGGAGAGGCTATGGTGTTGATGTAGAAGCCCTCCGTGATCAATGCCCCCTCCGGCGGAGCGTCGGAAAAGGCCCCAAGATGGGATCTCACGGGTACAGAAGGTTGCAGTGGTGGAAATAGGGTTTTTGCTCCGTATCTGATGTTTCCAGGGTATATGGGTATATATAGGTGAAAGAGGTCGGTCAGGGGAGCCACGAGGGTGGAGGGCGCGCCCTGGGGGGGTAGGCGCGCCCCCTGCCTCGTGCCCTCCTCGTTGCTTTCTTGACGTGGACTCCAAGTCCTCTGGATCACGATCGTTTCGAAAATCACGTTCCCGAAGGTTTCATTCTGTTTGGACTCCGTTTGATATTCCTTTTCTGTGAAACACTGAAATAGGCAAAAAAACAGCAATCTGGACTGGGCCTCCGGTTAATAGGTTAGTCCCAAAAATAATATAAAAGTGTATAATAAAGCCCATTAAACATCCAAAACAGAATATAATATAGCATGGAACAATAAAAAATTATAGATACGTTGGAGACGTATCAGTGAACTTGCCCTTGGATGGTCTTCTGGACAGGATATGGTCCCATGTGGTTGACTTGTGGCCTGAATGGAGCAGTTGACTTGCCGCTCTTGGGGCACTGTCTGGCATAATGTCCGGTTTGCCCACAATTGAAACACGAATTATTGCGCTGACACTCTTCGTGTACCGGACTGGTCACAACATTCTTGACTTGGGTAGTGGTCTTGTTAACGTTCTGCTGCCAATTGGGTTTGTACTCAACCTGAGTCTGCTGCCAGGTACGAGCCTTCTGCACTGGCTGTCCATCCTTTTTAGGCTCAAACTTGTGCTTATGATCATTATTAGCGGGCTTATTGTCGTGCATGAGCTTGTGTTCTCTTTCTGCAATGAGGGCTTTGTTTACTAGAGTCTGGAAATCCAGGAAATCGAACATACTGAGAGTGCATCTGAGGTGCTGGTTTAGTCCTCCAAGAAATATGTCGATCTTTCTTTCTTCTGTGGCCACATCATAGAGCGAATAACGGGCCAAATGGTTGAACTTATGCAGATACTCACTTACTGACAGGCTTCCTTGGGTGAGAGCGAGGAATTCACGCTGCTTGACCTTCATAATACCGGCGGGAATATGGTATTTGCGGAAATGGTCCTTGAATTTAGCCCAAGTAATTTTTTCGTCCGCATGCCACATAGCTTTAGCATTATCCCACCATACAGCGGCAGCTCCCTCAAGATAGTGTGTAGCAAACGGAACCTTGTCAGCTTCTTCAGCGCGGTAAATCTCAAGCTTTTTCTCAATAGTCTGCAACCAATCATCGGCTTCTAAAGGATCGATAACTTGACTGAAACTGGGAGGTTTGGTCCTCTGAAAATCTGATAGTTTAGAGTGATGGCCATTCTGATTTCCATTCTGCCCAAAAATAGTTTGCACACTTTTTAACAGCTCAATCAGATCGTTGTTTCTTCTTTCTTAGAACATGCGCATGATTTGTTCAGTGGATGGCGGATGTGGTGGTGGATGCGGTGGTGGAGGATACGGCTCGAGGGAATGTCCTGCCTGTCTTGCTGAGTGACGAACAGGGACATCCTCACAAGCGTGACTGCTGCTGCCTCCCCGCGTCATCCTATTGTTTGTTTTTCCCAATATAAAGCAACCGAGATGAGCAGCATCCAAAAATGGGAAGAAAAGCAAGCGACAAACCCGAAAGAAAACAACGAAAACCAAGGCGAATAATAAAAAGTTCCAACATAATTATACATAGACTCATACATGAAAGGTAAACATCATGACGGGTTCGACTACTCTCATATATGAAACGAAACATCATGGCACATACAACTACACCCGTACATCAACATTATGACAACTGCGGATACTCTGACGCTCTAGTGCTCTGCCGGTCCTGCTGGGTCCTCTCCTGAGCCGGACTCAGATCCTGAACTGACGACGTTAACGGAAACCTCCGGGTTAAAGGTAACATGATGGCGCTGCCTCGAGGGCTCTCCCTCAGGGGAAGGTGCGGAATGAGGCTAGAGCATAGGGACTGCGGGAGTAGCAAGAAGGGAAGCCCACTTGGTAGGAGCACGGTGGGGAGTCACCGTCGAGGTGCCCGAGCTACTCGGAGGAGTAACCGGGGTAACGGGCGAGCTGGAACCGGGTGCAATGTAAGGAGTAAATCCCATGGACGATGGAGTGGGATAGGACCTAGCGGCTACTAAAGTAGTGTGGGCACGAGTCAGCTCTCGAGCCAGCTCGTGAATTACAAGATAACTAGCAGTGATATAGCGGGAAAGGTGGCTAGTAGCGCTATCGGCCGCCGGATCAATGATAGGAAGGCGGACACGACCATCATCGTACAGGGATGGATAGTAGTAAAAACCTGTGTGGGTCTGTGCTACCTCTTGAGCTTGCGTTGGTTTTTCCCTTGAAGAGGAAAGAGTGATGCAGCAAAGTAGAGTAAGTATTTCCCTTAGTTTTTGAGAACCAAGGTATCAATCCAGTAGGAGACAACGCACAAGCCACCGAATACCTGCACAAACAAACACCAACTTGCACCCAACGCGATAAAGGGGTTGTCAATCCCTTCACGGTTATTTGCAAAGTGAGATCCCCCCCCCCCCCCCCCCCCCCCCCCCCCCCCCCCCCCCCCCCCCCCCCCCCCCCCCCCCCCCCCCCCCCCCCCCCCCCCCCCCCCCCCCCCCCCCCCCCCCCCCCCCCCCCCCCCCCCCCCCCCCCCCCCCCCCCCCCCCCCCCCCCCCCCCCCCCCCCCCCCCCCCCCCCCCCCCCCCATATGCTAGGCACTGGTTATGTGATGAGATTGGTGAGACCATGAAGATGGTCGGTTTTGTGGAAACCAAAGCGTTGGTTTCGTTTGTGATTCGGAAGTGACCACCGTTTGATGATGTCGGTTACGAGGTAACCCATTTGGTAAGAGAGTCCGAAGGACTCGGTCCACAAGTTTGATTCACTACATGAGTAGTATGTTGAAGTATTGCATTTAACCTGCTTAATTGTGATAATAATGTTTGCCATTATGCTTATGCTTGTTGTGAGCTTGCAAGTACATTCAATGTACTGACCTGGCGTGTCATGCCAGATTTCAGGAAAGTCTTACTGGATCGGAGTGCTCCTCGTGTCTAGATCATGTCCACGTTGGTGTCCCTGTGCTATGGAGTTCCGCTTCGTCGTCGTTCCGCTGCCGCGTAGTTGTCGTGATCGAGGTCCCTTCATGTTCATTAAATAATGTACATATTCTTCAGCCACACCGTGTGTGCCGCTTGGCCTCGCTACTTGATGTAATATCGAACCTCTGTTTCTGCTAGCATCAATAAAGCGGTTGTTTTCTGTACCAAGTTGTTGTGTGTAGCCAGAAGACTTGATCTCTGGGATGGCAATGCAAGGTAAACCGGTTACTCTGAGCCGAGGAGCCACAATGCTTGGTATCAGAGCCGCGCTGACTGTAGGACATGGTAGACCGCCGACGCGTTAGTTGAATGGTAGTTAGCTTAAATTGAGTGCCGGTAGTGTTTGCATCTGATTGCTGCATTGCATGCACTCGGTTTATTATTAATTCTAACCGACTAATGGTTGTGAGTGTAGATGGCTCTAGTGCCATATGCGTGCCAGTTGGAGCTGCTAGCGTACACTTCATCGCACCTTCTTCGGAATGTATGGCGTCGACTCTACCCTCATGGTGACGACCCAGTGTATCGGGTGTACCAGGAGCGTCTAGCAGACTCAGTATACGAGTATTACGCAGTGGTTACCGTGCGCAGCAGTTCAGCATCAGTCTCTTACACTCGTACCTCTAAGAGTGGTTTTGCTTCCACCGCCGCTCAGGCCGTCCAGTTTGCTGTGTTTAAGATCCTCGTTGAGCTATGCTATAACGAGATCCAGATGCAGACTGATACGTCTCCAATGTATCTATAATTTTTTATTGTTCCATGCTATTATATTCCCCCCCCCCCCCCCCCCCCCCCCCCCCCCCCCCCCCCCCCCCCCCCCCCCCCCCCCCCCCCCCCCCCCCCCCCCCCCCCCCCCCCCCCCCCCCCCCCCCCCCCCCCCCCCCCCCCCCCCCCCCCCCCCCCCCCCCCCCCCCCCCCCCCCCCCCCCCCCCCCCCCCCCCCCCCCCCCCCCCCCCCCCCCCCCCCCCCCCCCCCCCCCCCCCCCCCCCCCCCCCCCCCCCCCCCCCCCCCCCCCCCCCCCCCCCCCCCCCCCCCCCCCCCCCCCCCCCCCCCCCCCCCCCCCCCCCCCCCCCCCCCCCCCCCCCCCCCCCCCCCCCCCCCCCCCCCCCCCCCCCCCCCCCCCCCCCCCCCCCCCCCCCCCCCCCCCCCCCCCCCCCCCCCCCCCCCCCCCCCCCCCCCCCCCCCCCCCCCCCCCCCCCCCCCCCCCCCCCCCCCCCCCCCCCCCCCCCCCCCCCCCCCCCCCCCCCCCCCCCCCCCCCCCCCCCCCCCCCCCCCCCCCCCCCCCCCCCCCCCCCCCCCCCCCCCCCCCCCCCCCCCCCCCCCCCCCCCCCCCCCCCCCCCCCCCCCCCCCCCCCCCCCCCCCCCCCCCCCCCCCCCCCCCCCCCCCCCCCCCCCCCCCCCCCCCCCCCCCCCCCCCCCCCCCCCCCCCCCCCCCCCCCCCCCCCCCCCCCCCCCCCCCCCCCCCCCCCCCCCCCCCCCGCATGGCAATATATCTCGGAATGGCTATGGAAATGCCATAATAGGTAGGTATGATCGCTGTTTTTAGGAAGGTATAGGGTGGGTGTATGGTACCAGCGAAAGTTGCGTGGCACAAGAGAGGCTAGCAATGGCGGAAAGGTGAGAGTGCGTATAATCCATGGACTCAACATTAGTCATAAACAACTCACATACTTATTGCAAAAATCTATTAGTCATCGAAACAAAGTAATACGCGCATGCTCCTAGGGGGATAGATTGGTAGGAAAACACCATCGCTAGTCCCCGACCGCCACTCATAAGGAAGACAATCAAAAAATATCTCATGCTCCAACTTCGTTACATAATGGTTCACCATACCTGCATGCTACGGGACTCACAAAACTTAACAGAAGTATTTCTCAAATTCACAACTACTTACTAGCATGACTCTAATATCACCATCTTCATATCTCAAAACAATCATAAGGAATCAAATTTCTCATAGTATTCAATGCACTTTATATGAAAGTTTTTATTATATCCCTCTTGGATGCCTATCATATTAGGACCAATTTTATAACCAAAGCAAATTACCATGCTGTTTTTTAAGACTCCCAAAATAATATAAGTGAATCACGAGAGTTCATCAATTTCTATAAAATAAAATCACCGCCGTGCTCTAAAAGATATAAGTGAAGCACTAGAGCAAAATTGCCTAGCTCAAAAGATATAAGTGAAGCACATAGAGTATTCTATAAATCACGATTCATGCGTGTCTCTCTCAAAAGGTGTGTACAGCAAGGATGATTGTGGCAAACTAAAAAGAAAAGACTCAAATCATACAAGATGCTCCCCCCCCCCCCCCCCCCCCCCCCCCCCCCCCCCCCCCCCCCCCCCCCCCCCCCCCCCCCCCCCCCCCCCCCCCCCCCCCCCCCCCCCCCCCCCCCCCCCCCCCCCCCCCCCCCCCCCCCCCCCCCCCCCCCCCCCCCCCCCCCCCCCCCCCCCCCCCCCCCCCCCCCCCCCCCCCCCCCCCCCCCCCCCCCCCCATAGTCCATCAAATCCTTACCCAAAACTTGAAAACTTCACAACACAAAACTCAGCAGAAAATCTCGTAAGCTCCGTTAGTATAAGAAAATAAATCACCACTTTTGGTACTGTTGTGAACTCATCCTTTATTTATATTGGTGTAATATCTACTGTATTCCAACTGTTCCATGGTTCATACCCCCCGATACTAGCCATAGATGCATCAAAATAAGCAAACAACACGCGAAAAACAAAATCTGTCAAAAACAGAACAGTCTGTAGCAATCTGGATATTTCAAATACTTCTGTAACTCCAAAAATTCTGAAAAATTAGGACGACCTAAGATTTTTTTTATTAATATTCTGCAAAAAGAATAAACTAAAAACAACTCTTCTGTTAAAAATGAGAATTGTTTTTCTGAGCGCAAAAGTTTCTGTTTTTCAGCAAGATCAAATCAACAATCACCGAAAGCTATCCCAAAGGTCTTACTTGGCACAGACACTAATTAAAAGACAAAACAACATCTAACCAGTGGCTAGATGAATTATTTATTGCAAAACAGGAAATAAAAATATTGGGTTGTCTCCCAGCAAGCGCTTTTCTTTAAAGCCTTTTAGCTAGGCATCGATAATTTTAATGATGCTCTCATGAAAGATAGCAATTGAAACACGACGAGAGCATCATGTAGTATATGAAAATCACATCTAAGTCTAACATACTTCCTATGCATCGGCATTTTATAGGAAAACAAATTAACAAGACAAGCAAGATCTAGCATATGCAAGGAAGAAGAAAGAAACAATAGCAATCTCAACATAACGAGTGGAAATTTAGTAACATAAAAATTTCTACAATCATATTTTCCTCTCTCATAATAATTACATGTGGGATCATACTCAAATTCAACAATATAGCTATCACAAAGCATATTCTCTACATGATCCACATGCATCCAAAGTTGACACTCTTCCAAAATAGTGGGATTATCGTAAAATAAAGTCATGACCTCTCCAAGCCCACTTTTATCAAAAAATTCATAAGATTTGTCAATCTCCAAAGTAGTGGGATAATTATTTCATAAAGTTGACACTCTTCCAAACCCACTTTCAATATTATAGCAAACATATTCATCCCCCCCCCCATAAATTTTCAAGATCATAAGAAGCATTATCACCCCAATCATGATCATTGCAACAAGTAGTAGACATAGCAAAATTAGCATCCCAAAGCTTAGGGTTTTGCATATTATTAGCAAAATTGACATCAAGAGAATTTATAGTAAAACCATTGCAATCATGCTTTTCATTCAAGGCACTATCGTGAATCACTTTATAATTTTCTTCTTTTAACACTTCACACTTTTCAGATTCACGAATTTCAAGCAAAACCTCATAAAGATAATCTAGTGCACTCAACTCACTAGCAATAGGTTCATCTTAATTGGATCTTTTATAAAGATTAGCAAGTGGATGAGGATCCATATCAATAGATCTTTAGCAAGCAAAGATGCAAGCAAATAGAAGACACATGGCACACAAGCAAACAAAAGGCAAACGAAAAGACGAACGGAAGAAGGGCGAAGAAAAGGCAAATATTTTCGAGAATCGTTTTAGAAGTGGGGGAGAGGAAAGCGAGAGGCAAATGGCAAATAATGTAATGCGAGGGATGAGAGTTTATGATGGTACTTGGTATGTCTCGGCTTGGCGTAGATCTCCCCGGCAACGGTGCCAGAAATTCTTCCTGCTACCTCTTGAGCTTGCGTTGGTTTTTCCCTTAAAGAGGAAAGGGTGATGCAGCAAAGTAGAGTAAGTGTTTCCCTCAGCTTTTGAGATGCAAGGTACAAGGTATCAATCCGTAGCAGACAATGCACAAGCCATTGAATACATGCACAAACAAACACCAACTTGCACCCAACGCGATAAAGGGGTTGTCAATCCCTTCAGGCTTTGTTCGGTTACCCCCTGCCTGGAGGGGGTTGGAGGGGATTTGGGGGGGATTTGGCTTGTAGGGGATTCAATCCACTTCAATCCCTGTCAAACCCCTTTCAATTCCCTGTCAACCGAACGCAGCCTCACAGTTATTTGCAAAGTGAGATCTGATATAGATGGATAAACGGTAAAGTAATATTTTTGGTATTTTTGGTTTATGGAACAAAAAGTAAAAGATTGCAAAGAAAGTAAATAGGAAGCTAAAATTGTAGATCGGAAACTTATATGATGGAAAATAGACCCGGGGGCCATAGGTTTCACTAGAGGCTTCTCTCAAGATAGAAAATATTACGGTGGGTGAACAAATTACTGCCGAGCAATTGATAGAAAAGCGCAAAGTTATGAAGATATCTAAGGCAATGATCATGAATACACATCACGTCTGTGTCAAGTAGACCGAAACGATTCTGCATCTACTACTATTACTCCACACATCGACCGCTATCCAGCATGCATCTAGAGTATTAAGTTCATAAGAACAGAGTAACGCATTAAGAAAGATGACATGATGTAGAGGAATTAACTCAAGCAATATGATGAAAACCCCATCTTTTTATCCTCGATGGCAAAAATACAATACGTGTCGGTTCCCCTTCTGTCACTAGGATCAAGCACCGCAAGATTGAACCCAAAGCTAAGCACTTCTGCCATTGCAAGAAAAACCAATCTAGTTGGCCGAACCAAATCGATAGTTCGAAGAGACTTGCAAAGATATCAAATCATGCATATAAGAATTCAGAGGAGATTCAAATAATATTCATAGATAAGCTGATCATAAATCCACAATTCATCGGATCTCGGCAAACACACCGCAAAAGAGTATTACATCGAATAGATCTCCAAGAACATCGAGGAGAACTTTGTATTGAGAATCAAAGAGAGAGAAGAAGCCATCTAGCTACTAGCTATGGACACGTAGGTCTGTGGTAAACTACTCATGCTTCATCGGAGAGGCAATGGTGTTGATGTAGAAGCCCTCCGTGATTGAATCCCCCTCCGACAAGACGCCGGAAAAGGCCCCTAGATGGGATCTCACGAGTACAGAAGGTTGCGGCGGTGGAAAAGTGGTTTCGTGGCTCCCCTGGAAGGTTTTGGGATATTTGAGAATATATAGGCGGAAGAAATAGGTCGGTGGAGTCACGCCCCCCCCCCCCCCCCCCCCCCCCCCCCCCCCCCCCCCCCCCCCCCCCCCCCCCCCCCCCCCCCCCCCCCCCCCCCCCCCCCCCCCCCCCCCCCCCCCCCCCCCCCCCCCCCCCCCCCCCCCCCCCCCCCCCCCCCCCCCCCCCCCCCCCCCCCCCCCCCCCCCCCCCCCCCCCCCCCCCCCCCCCCCCCCCCCCCCCCCCCCCCCCCCCCCCCCCCCCCCCCCCCCCCCCCCCCCCCCCCCCCCCCCCCCCCCCCCCCCCCCCCCCCCCCCCCCCCCCCCCCCCCCCCCCCCCCCCCCCCCCCCCCCCCCCCCCCCCCCCCCCCCCCCCCCCCCCCCCCCCCCCCCCCCCCCCCCCCCCCCCCCCCCCCCCCCCCCCCCCCCCCCCCCCCCCCCCCCCCCCCCCCCCCCCCCCCCCCCCCCCCCCCCCCCCCCCCCCCCCCCCCCCCCCCCCCCCCCCCCCCCCCCCCCCCCCCCCCCCCCCCCCCCCCCCCCCCCCCCCCCCCCCCCCCCCCCCCCCCCCCCCCCCCCCCCCCCCCCCCCCCCCCCCCCCCCCCCCCCCCCCCCCCCCCCCCCCCCCCCCCCCCCCCCCCCCCCCCCCCCCCCCCCCCCCCCCCCCCCCCCCCCCCCCCCCCCCCCCCCCCCCCCCCCCCCCCCCCCCCCCCCCCCCCCCCCCCCCCCCCCCCCCCCCCCCCCCCCCCCCCCCCCCCCCCCCCCCCCCCCCCCCCCCCCCCCCCCCCCCCCCCCCCCCCCCCCCCCCCCCCCCCCCCCCCCCCCCCCCCCCCCCCCCCCCCCCCCCCCCCCCCCCCCCCCCCCCCCCCCCCCCCCCCCCCCCCCCCCCCCCCCCCCCCCCCCCCCCCCCCCCCCCCCCCCCCCCCCCCCCCCCCCCCCCCCCCCCCCCCCCCCCCCCCCCCCCCCCCCCCCCCCCCCCCCCCCCCCCCCCCCCCCCCCCCCCCCCCCCCCCCCCCCCCCCCCCCCCCCCCCCCCCCCCCCCCCCCCCCCCCCCCCCCCCCCCCCCCCCCCCCCCCCCCCCCCCCCCCCCCCCCCCCCCCCCCCCCCCCCCCCCCCCCCCCCCCCCCCCCCCCCCCCCCCCCCCCCCCCCCCCCCCCCCCCCCCCCCCCCCCCCCCCCCCCCCCCCCCCCCCCCCCCCCCCCCCCCCCCCCCCCCCCCCCCCCCCCCCCCCCCCCCCCCCCCCCCCCCCCCCCCCCCCCCCCCCCCCCCCCCCCCCCCCCCCCCCCCCCCCCCCCCCCCCCCCCCCCCCCCCCCCCCCCCCCCCCCCCCCCCCCCCCCCCCCCCCCCCCCCCCCCCCCCCCCCCCCCCCCCCCCCATCTTCATGGTCTCACCAATCTCATCACATAACCAGTGCCTAGCATATAACTTTAGTGTGCAAGATTACTTAATCATGTTGATCCATGGTGTGACCTACTTATGAGCTATGTTCGTAATCGAGGACGCGGCTATCGATAGATTAGTAAACACTCTGCAGAGGTTAGTACACTGTACCCACATCACGGAACCCATGGCCTCGCACTCCCACTCGGGTGGACCAACGGCATTCCGACAGAACCCTCCCATTGCCATGACACTCTCCCGGCCACTCCGACCAACTCCCCTCTAGGCTAAGTCATGGGTGGCCCGATGTCTACCAAAGACATCCAACAGCCACCGTCGTGGCAAAAGAAATCAACGGTCCCAAACGGGGACAAGGTACCATAACAACAACGGGCACACAAGGTTATGTCTGCTTACCGGGCCAGGGTACCGCACGCCCATAACCTTCCCTCGTTGGAGGCACCGACCAGAGGCATGACAACAGATCGAATAAAGGCCTTCCCATAAAGGCAAATGTGGTTGCACTAGGAAAACTCGATTCAGTGGCACCATGACCCGATCAACATTATGTTCAAGTTGAATTATCATCAGGTTTAACTTGAAATAAACTAACTTGAATCACAGTATGCCATGAACATGCAACTATATAACATGCATTATATCCACATAGCACTAACGCAAATAGATCAACATCGTAGACTCATTTACTTGCACTACTCATCACTTTAACTCACTGGTTTCAACTTCACTGGTTTTTAAACTCATCATTTTAGTTGTGTCATTAACATATTAAAATCAATACCTCATATACGAAAATAATACCGACCATAACCATATCACAACCATACTTTCAAAACTAACTCTACTACCTCATATTAGCCCATGCATTTAAACACTATTGTAAACTAAGCATTTCAAACAGGACAAAGTAACTAACATAAGCAATATTCATTAAATAATTAAATGCATGAAATAACTCATATTCAAGTTGGAAAAATCATAAATATTGAAATGACACCATGCAAATATTTGTGTGGCTTGCCTTAGTTCAGAGGAGATTCACACTCCTCCTGGTTCTCCTCAAGACAAGCTTCTCCCTCTGAAAACAATTAAAAACAGCAAAAGAAAATATCAAGAATCATTCTGAAATTCACCAGAAATTCTAGACAGCAAGGAAAAATCTCAAAATTTGTGTGCTGCAAGAATATTCCAATACAAACACAATGCAAAAAGAATCAATTCATTTGGACTTACGGTTTAAAAGTTATGGCTGGTCAAAGTTTCTGGTCAATATTTGAATTAAATTCAAATAAAAGAAAACCAGAGGGTGACATCGAAGACGTATTTCCGCGGGGTGCCACCACTCATACCGCTTCGGCCGCGGCTGAGTGGCTGACAGCGGGCCCACGCGGTCAGTTTTAGAGGGGGAGAGGGGAAAACAGAGGAGGGGCGGCGATTCTTTGGCGATTCTCCAGTGAGGAGAGGCCGCCTGCCGCCGTGGAGGTGGGGGGTGGATGCTCAAGACTATGGCGAGTCTGTACATACTCGGAACATGGCTAGAGGTGGACGGAGTTGGTCGCGGTGGTCGTCTCCAGAGGCGTCGGCGGAGGGAGCTCGTCGGAGATGGCGATTTCGGCGAGACGGGGCCGGTTCAGCAGCTCCAATAGCACCAGCTCGCACTAGAGATTCACCAGGGACACGCCAGAGGAGTTGGTCGAGCTCAAGCGGCTCTGGAGAGGTGGGAAGCAGAAGAGGGGATCGTCGGCGAAATCCGGTCGGGGACGGCGGCCAGAGGCCTGCCCGGCCGGGCTACATCTATCTACGGCATCATGGTGTGTGTGTGAGTGGGTTGAGGTGCTCGGAGAGGCTGGGGAGTGGCTATATTTATAGGCGAGGGAGGAGAGGGGCTCGGGCTCCGCCGGAGTTCTCTGGAGACAGCGCCCGGTGAAGAGAGGCATCTGTGAGAGGGGGAGAAGATGACATAGCTCACGCGGCAACTGTGGGAGGGCGGAGACGAGCACAGGAGTGCGGGTGACGACGAGCACAGTGGCACGGGCACACTGTGTGCTTGGCCACGTCGTGCCCGTGCCCGCTGCGGTGAGCTTCGGCGTCGGCGAGTGTCAGGGGAGAGTTAAGGGCGTCGGGACGATGATTGTGGCGAGGTTTGGCAAGGTGCGGTGAGCGGGGAAGCGAGCACGAGCTCAACAGAGGCTCGGGCGCGACGCAAAGCACGTCGGATGCATGCCAGCACGCTTGGACGAACGCGGTCACCACGTAAACTCTGGCATCACGCCGCATAGTGCATTGAATTCATGTCTGGCGTGTAGTCCTTGATGGTTTGGGTTGAGTGATACGTCTCTGTCGTATCTATAATTTTTGATTGTTCCATGCCAATATTCTACCCCCCCCCCCCCCCCCCCCCCCCCCCCCCCCCCCCCCCCCCCCCCCCCCCCCCCCCCCCCCCCCCCCCCCCCCCCCCCCCCCCCCCCCCCCCCCCCCCCCCCCCCCCCCCCCCCCCCCCCCCCCCCCCCCCCCCCCCCCCCCCCCCCCCCCCCCCCCCCCCCCCCCCCCCCCCCCCCCCCCCCCCCCCCCCCCCCCCCCCCCCCCCCCCCCCCCCCCCCCCCCCCCCCCCCCCCCCCCCCCCCCCCCCATCCAGTGCCCAGTGCCAGTTCCTGTTTGTTGCATGTTTTTTGTTTCGCAGAAAATCCACATCAAACAGAGTCCAAACGGGATAAAAACTGACGGAGATTTTTTTTGTAATATTTGTGATTTTTGGGAAGAAGAATCAACGCGATACGATGCCCGAGGGGGCCACGAGGCAGGGGGCGCGCCCCAGGGAGTCAGGCGCGCCCTGGACCCTCGTGGCCACCCTGTATGGCAGCTGGAGCCCTTCTTTCGCCGCAAGAAAGCTAATTTCCAGATAGAGATCGTGTCCAAAATTCAGCCCAATCGGAGTTACGGATCTCCGGTTATAAAAGAAACGGTGAAAGGCCAGATCGGGGAGCGCAGAAACAGAGAGAGACAGAGAGACAGATCCAATCTTGGAGGGGCTCTCGCCCCTCCCACACCATGGAGACCATGGACCAGAGGGGATACCCTTCTCCCATCTAGGGAGAAGATCAAGGAAGAAGAAGAAGGAGGGGGGCTCTCTCCCCCTCGCTTCTGGTGGCGCCGGAACGCCGCCGGGGCCATCATCATCACCGCCATCTTCACCAACACCTCCGCCATGTTCACCAACATCTCCATCACCTTCCCCCCTCTATCTACAGCGGTCCACTCTCCCACCCCCCCCCCCCCCCCCCCCCCCCCCCCCCCCCCCCCCCCCCCCCCCCCCCCCCCCCCCCCCCCCCCCCCCCCCCCCCCCCCCCCCCCCCCCCCCCCCCCCCCCCCCCCCCCCCCCCCCCCCCCCCCCCCCCCCCCCCCCCCCCCCCCCCCCCCCCCCCCCCCCCCCCCCCCCCCCCCCCCCCCCCCCCCCCCCCCCCCCCCCCCCCCCCCCCCCCCCCCCCCCCCCCCCCCCCCCCCCCCCCCCCCCCCCCCCCCCCCCCCCCCCCCCCCCCCCCCCCCCCCCCCCCCCCCCCCCCCCCCCCCCCCCCCCCCCCCCCCCCCCCCCCCCCCCCCCCCCCCCCCCCCCCCCCCCCCCCCCCCCCCCCCCCCCCCCCCCCCCCCCCCCCCCCCCCCCCCCCCCCCCCCCCCCCCCCCCCCCCCCCCCCCCCCCCCCCCCCCCCCCCCCCCCCCCCCCCCCCCCCCCCCCCCCCCCCCCCCCCCCCCCCCCCCCCCCCCCCCCCCCCCCCCCCCCCCCCCCCCCCCCCCCCCCCCCCCCCCCCCCCCCCCCCCCCCCCCCCCCCCCCCCCCCCCCCCCCCCCCCCCCCCCCCCCCCCCCCCCCCCCCCCCCCCCCCCCCCCCCCCCCCCCCCCCCCCCCCCCCCCCCCCCCCCCCCCCCCCCCCCCCCCCCCCCCCCCCCCCCCCCCCCCCCCCCCCCCCCCCCCCCCCCCCCCCCCCCCCCCCCCCCCCCCCCCCCCCCCCCCCCCCCCCCCCCCCCCCCCCCCCCCCCCCCCCCCCCCCCCCCCCCCCCCCCCCCCCCCCCCCCCCCCCCCCCCCCCCCCCCCCCCCCCCCCCCCCCCCCCCCCCCCCCCCCCCCCCCCCCCCCCCCCCCCCCCCCCCCCCCCCCCCCCCCCCCCCCCCCCCCCCCCCCCCCCCCCCCCCCCCCCCCCCCCCCCCCCCCCCCCCCCCCCCCCCCCCCCCCCCCCCCCCCCCCCCCCCCCCCCCCCCCCCCCCCCCCCCCCCCCCCCCCCCCCCCCCCCCCCCCCCCCCCCCCCCCCCCCCCCCCCCCCCCCCCCCCCCCCCCCCCCCCCCCCCCCCCCCCCCCCCCCCCCCCCCCCCCCCCCCCCCCCCCCCCCCCCCCCCCCCCCCCCCCCCCCCCCCCCCCCCCCCCCCCCCCCCCCCCCCCCCCCCCCCCCCCCCCCCCCCCCCCCCCCCCCCCCCCCCCCCCCCCCCCCCCCCCCCCCCCCCCCCCCCCCCCCCCCCCCCCCCCCCCCCCCCCCCCCCCCCCCCCCCCCCCCCCCCCCCCCCCCCCCCCCCCCCCCCCCCCCCCCCCCCCCCCCCCCCCCCCCCCCCCCCCCCCCCCCCCCCCCCCCCCCCCCCCCCCCCCCCCCCCCCCCCCCCCCCCCCCCCCCCCCCCCCCCCCCCCCCCCCCCCCCCCCCCCCCCCCCCCCCCCCCCCCCCCCCCCCCCCCCCCCCCCCCCCCCCCCCCCCCCCCCCCCCCCCCCCCCCCCCCCCCCCCCCCCCCCCCCCCCCCCCCCCCCCCCCCCCCCCCCCCCCCCCCCCCCCCCCCCCCCCCCCCCCCCCCCCCCCCCCCCCCCCCCCCCCCCCCCCCCCCCCCCCCCCCCCCCCCCCCCCCCCCCCCCCCCCCCCCCCCCCCCCCCCCCCCCCCCCCCCCCCCCCCCCCCCCCCCCCCCCCCCCCCCCCCCCCCCCCCCCCCCCCCCCCCCCCCCCCCCCCCCCCCCCCCCCCCCCCCCCCCCCCCCCCCCCCCCCCCCCCCCCCCCCCCCCCCCCCCCCCCCCCCCCCCCCCCCCCCCCCCCCCCCCCCCCCCCCCCCCCCCCCCCCCCCCCCCCCCCCCCCCCCCCCCCCCCCCCCCCCCCCCCCCCCCCCCCCCCCCCCCCCCCCCCCCCCCCCCCCCCCCCCCCCCCCCCCCCCCCCCCCCCCCCCCCCCCCCCCCCCCCCCCCCCCCCCCCCCCCCCCCCCCCCCCCCCCCCCCCCCCCCCCCCCCCCCCCCCCCCCCCCCCCCCCCCCCCCCCCCCCCCCCCCCCCCCCCCCCCCCCCCCCCCCCCCCCCCCCCCCCCCCCCCCCCCCCCCCCCCCCCCCCCCCCCCCCCCCCCCCCCCCCCCCCCCTTGCAATTATTATGAGAGAGGAACTATATCTCCACCTCTCTATGTTTCCAACAAGAAAAAATTGCAAGAAACTGTTTATACTACGCATTGGCCTTTACTTTGTGTGCATGAATTGTTCTTTTATGACATGCCGATGCATAGGAAGAGAGTTAGACTTCGTCATTGCTTGATATATGTTGCTTTGTGCTCACTACTAAATGCTAAATCATTGTTAATTAAAATTGGCTTTGATATTCCTTGGGATCCGGGTGGATTCATTACTTGAGCACTATATGCCTAGCTTAATGGCTCTAAAGAAAGCGCTGCCAGGGAGACAACCCGGAAGTTTTAGAGAGTCATTTATTTCTGTTGAGTGCTTTTATATAGTTTAAAAACAAAAAAATAAAGAGGGGAACCCAACACTTTTTCAAAAAGAAAAGTGAAAGTGAGAAAGACAAGCATTGTGAAAGTGGGGGACGTCCTTGAACTTTGTTCATGCCCATGGAAACTTTGTGAATCTTAATTACATAAACTTTTCAACAAAAATAATTATCCCCTTGTACAATTCCATTGTATTATAAAAATAATGTGCCAAGGTTTGCCTTTAGGATGTTTACAATGCTTGTTGGTTTGTGCGGTGCAGGACAGAAACTTTGGCTGTAGTGCGTGATTTTACATTTTTTGCTGCAACGTCAAATGGTTCTGAAACTTTTTGCACTGTCTTTCTATACAAATTTTTTATTTTTCCTAATTTTGGCAGAATTTGTCAAGTAAAATAAGTATGGTGAATGTTCATATTATTACAGACTGTTCTGTTTTAGACAGATTCTGTTTTTGATGCATAGCTTGCTTGTTTTGATGAAACTATCAATTTATATCAGTGGATTAAGCCATGGAAAAGTTATATTACAGTAGCTACAATGAAAAAACAAAATATGAATTGGTTTGC
>JAAAWM010011027.1:0-59661 GCA_036873465.1 Thinopyrum obtusiflorum | reverse complement strand
AACTCCTCATACTCATGATTTTGATGCATATACTTACCTTGTGGTCTTGAGTTGGCTTAGGATGGAATGAACCTGCACAAACAAAGTTAGATAACACAGGTACATCCACTAGCCAGAGCAAACAAAAGAAACCACAAGAATACCAAGACTGGGATGACATGTAGAGAGTGAGTACAAGGTACCACATTGGATTCAACATGTCCCCAAGAATAAAGATATGCAATGAATTTGACTGATTTCTTTCCCTTAGGTGTCTTGCTCCCCCTGAATCTTACATGGGATATTGGGAGAAGATAGGGAACAGAAAATCAGAGCTGAAAGATACAAATGGATAGAAGTTAATGCAAATAAGCGTATATGAACATGTCTTTCCCCCACAAAGACATGTGACATCTCTCCTCTTGAACATCAAGCATCTGGGATCCTTGAGTATTTTCTCTCCCTGGAAATCTCTCTCTCCCCCTTAATAACATCTGGGAAATCTCTCTCTCCCCCTTAACAACATCTGGGATCCTTGAGACTTTCTCTCCCCCTTGAGCTTTGATGTGCTTTGATGTGATCTCTTTCTCCTGCAAGCTTTGATGTGATCTCTCTCTCCCCCTTTGACATCAATTTCCAAGAAGGGCTTTCTGGAATCCGTCGTATAGGTTTGGTCCTTGAGACTCAGCACAAAGCAAAGGATAAAATTGTGATGCTTGTAGAGGACAAGATTCATTGAGTGGAGCTGGATCAGAAGAAATGTAGAACAAGTGGCAAACTGTTTTTCTGATTGCAAAGTCGGTGGCACCGAGTGGCATATTTCGGTGGTACCGAAAAGATTCGGTTGGACCGAAAATTGCAAGTCGGTGAAACCGAGTTTACACAGAGAAAAACACTTGTCACCTCAGCTCACTAGACATGTAGGATCTCACAAAGATTTGCAATGAATTACCTGAAGGATTTGCAAGGAATTAAATGCAGAAAATGCAGAACAAAAACAAAGAGAAAAGAGAAGAAACCCCCCCCCCCCCCCCCCCCCCCCCCCCCCCCCCCCCCCCCCCCCCCCCCCCCCCCCCCCCCCCCCCCCCCCCCCCCCCCCCCCCCCCCCCCCCCCCCCCCCCCCCCCCCCCCCCCCCCCCCCCCCCCCCCCCCCCCCCCCCCCCCCATCATAGGTCATACTCATCGTTTAAGCTCAAAATGGGGTTACCATTTTTCGTTTAAGCATCTTGATGTATTCACATCTTGTTGAGTTGCTTTGACTCATGTCTTGGAGTAAAGCTTCTCTAAGATGGAATAACATACCTTGGGTGGTGGTGTGGTTCTTGCTCATGTAGTTGAACTTGTGTGGGTGCTCAAGGTTGATGTAGCTCATCAAGAGTTGGGAGCACCACTTGGAGTTTGAGTTCATCTACCTACATGGGTTAGTTCTTGCAAGGAAGAGCACTTGTGTATCCAAAAATGACAATCATGAAGCTCAACATAGAATTTGTCAAAGGATATGTTTGAATGGTTTTGTGCTTCCTTGTCTTCAACCACCATTGTGTAGAGTCTTGGTGATGTAGAGATTGCTCAAGATGTGAGTGAGTCGCAATCTCATGGAATTAGATTCAACCAAGCACCTACATGGGTTAGACAACATGCAAGGTGCAAATATATCCAAGACATAAGATAGTTATCATAAGAGATATATCATGGATTAGTCATAAGCTCATGTCTTGCATGTATCCAATGGAGTTTCTACTCCAAGTTCGAAGCATCAATGATGTTCAATTCTCCTCTCAACCTGCAAAACACTTTCTCATCAAGAGGTTTAGTAAATATATCCGCTAATTGCTTATCGGTGCGAACATGCTTAAGATCAATGTCACCCTTAGCAACATGATCTCGAATGAAATGATGACGAACTTCAATATGCTTAGTTCGAGAATGTTGTACAGGATTATGACCAATTTTGATAGCACTTTCATTGTCACAAAGCAGTGGAACATGTTTCACATAAATCCCATAATCTTTAAGAGTTTGGGTCATCCAAAGTAATTGAGCACAACATGACCCCCCCCCCCCCCCCCCCCCCCCCCCCCCCCCCCCCCCCCCCCCCCCCCCCCCCCCCCCCCCCCCCCCCCCCCCCCCCCCCCCCCCCCCCCCCCCCCCCCCCCCCCCCCCCCCCCCCCCCCCCCCCCCCCCCCCCCCCCCCCCCCCCCCCCCCCCCCCCCCCCCCCCCCCCCCCCCCCCCCCCCCCCCCCCCCCCCCCCCCCCCCCCCCCCCCCCCCCCCCCCCCCCCCCCCCCCCCCCCCCCCCCCCCCCCCCCCCCCCCCCCCCCCCCCCCCCCCCCCCCCCCCCCCCCCCCCCCCCCCCCCCCCCCCCCCCCCCCCCCCCCCCCCCCCCCCCCCCCCCCCCCCCCCCCCCCCCCCCCCCCCCCCCCCCCCCCCCCCCCCCCCCCCCCCCCCCCCCCCCCCCCCCCCCCCCCCCCCCCCCCCCCCCCCCCCCCCCCCCCCCCCCCCCCCCCCCCCCCCCCCCCCCCCCCCCCCCCCCCCCCCCCCCCCCCCCCCCCCCCCCCCCCCCCCCCCCCCCCCCCCCCCCCCCCCCCCCCCCCCCCCCCCCCCCCCCCCCCCCCCCCCCCCCCCCCCCCCCCCCCCCCCCCCCCCCCCCCCCCCCCCCCCCCCCCCCCCCCCCCCCCCCCCCCCCCCCCCCCCCCCCCCCCCCCCCCCCCCCCCCCCCCCCCCCCCCCCCCCCCCCCCCCCCCCCCCCCCCCCCCCCCCCCCCCCCCCCCCCCCCCCCCCCCCCCCCCCCCCCCCCCCCCCCCCCCCCCCCCCCCCCCCCCCCCCCCCCCCCCCCCCCCCCCCCCCCCCCCCCCCCCCCCCCCCCCCCCCCCCCCCCCCCCCCCCCCCCCCCCCCCCCCCCCCCCCCCCCCCCCCCCCCCCCCCCCCCCCCCCCCCCCCCCCCCCCCCCCCCCCCCCCCCCCCCCCCCCCCCCCCCCCCCCCCCCCCCCCCCCCCCCCCCCCCCCCCCCCCCCCCCCCCCCCCCCCCCCCCCCCCCCCCCCCCCCCCCCCCCCCCCCCCCCCCCCCCCCCCCCCCCCCCCCCCCCCCCCCCCCCCCCCCCCCCCCCCCCCCCCCCCCCCCCCCCCCCCCCCCCCCCCCCCCCCCCCCCCCCCCCCCCCCCCCCCCCCCCCCCCCCCCCCCCCCCCCCCCCCCCCCCCCCCCCCCCCCCCCCCCCCCCCCCCCCCCCCCCCCCCCCCCCCCCCCCCCCCCCCCCCCCCCCCCCCCCCCCCCCCCCCCCCCCCCCCCCCCCCCCCCCCCCCCCCCCCCCCCCCCCCCCCCCCCCCCCCCCCCCCCCCCCCCCCCCCCCCCCCCCCCCCCCCCCCCCCCCCCCCCCCCCCCCCCCCCCCCCCCCCCCCCCCCCCCCCCCCCCCCCCCCCCCCCCCCCCCCCCCCCCCCCCCCCCCCCCCCCCCCCCCCCCCCCCCCCCCCCCCCCCCCCCCCCCCCCCCCCCCCCCCCCCCCCCCCCCCCCCCCCCCCCCCCCCCCCCCCCCCCCCCCCCCCCCCCCCCCCCCCCCCCCCCCCCCCCCCCCCCCCCCCCCCCCCCCCCCCCCCCCCCCCCCCCCCCCCCCCCCCCCCCCCCCCCCCCCCCCCCCCCCCCCCCCCCCCCCCCCCCCCCCCCCCCCCCCCCCCCCCCCCCCCCCCCCCCCCCCCCCCCCCCCCCCCCCCCCCCCCCCCCCCCCCCCCCCCCCCCCCCCCCCCCCCCCCCCCCCCCCCCCCCCCCCCCCCCCCCCCCCCCCCCCCCCCCCCCCCCCCCCCCCCCCCCCCCCCCCCCCCCCCCCCCCCCCCCCCCCCCCCCCCCCCCCCCCCCCCCCCCCCCCCCCCCCCCCCCCCCCCCCCCCCCCCCCCCCCCCCCCCCCCCCCCCCCCCCCCCCCCCCCCCCCCCCCCCCCCCCCCCCCCCCCCCCCCCCCCCCCCCCCCCCCCCCCCCCCCCCCCCCCCCCCCCCCCCCCCCCCCCCCCCCCCCCCCCCCCCCCCCCCCCCCCCCCCCCCCCCCCCCCCCCCCCCCCCCCCCCCCCCCCCCCCCCCCCCCCCCCCCCCCCCCCCCCCCCCCCCCCCCCCCCCCCCCCCCCCCCCCCCCCCCCCCCCCCCCCCCCCCCCCCCCCCCCCCCCCCCCCCCCCCCCCCCCCCCCCCCCAACATATAGCTCATTGAGCTAATGCTATTCCAAGATGATCATTTCAGGAAAGCTCAATGATTGGCATGGCATGGATGGTGAAAGTGGAACCCTCAAAATGCTAAGGACAAAGGATTGGCTCTAGCTCATATGCTCAAGACTCTTCATTTTACATTTTAGTGGTCCAAGATCACATTGAGTCCATAGGAAAAGCCAATACTATCAAGGAGGGATGAGGTGTTGCTTAATGAGCCTCTTGCTTCATGTGCTTAATGATATGCTCCAAAATCCTCAGCTACTTTCCCATATCCACATTTGACCTAAACCCAAAGCCAAACTCGGCCCTACCGATTCTTTCAACCCGGCGCCACCGAGTTTCACTTGTCATAGCCATTGCCAAACCCTAAGCAAATCGGTTCTACCGATAGGGATCTCGGTCTCACCGAGATGGGATTGCAATTTCTCTGTTTCCTTTTCGTAACTTTTCGGTCTCACCGAAAGAGCGGATCGGTCCCACCGAGATTGCAATGTAAACTCACTGTTTCCTTTTCGTAACATTTCGGTCTCACCGAGAAGAGCGAATCGGTCCCACCGAGTTTGCCTGACCAACCCTCTGGTTAGCTTATTACCAAATCGGTCTCACCGAGTTTGTGTAATCGGTCTCACCGAGATTACGTTATGCCCTAACCCTAACCATATCGGTCCTACCGAGTTGCATGTCAGTCCCACCGAAAATCTCTAACGGTCACTAGGTTTACTATTTCGGTCCGACCGAGTTTGTTGATTCGGTCCCACCGAGATTGGTAAATTGTGTGTAACGGTTGGATTTTGTGTGGAGGCTATATATACCCCTCCACCTCCTCTTCACTCGTGGAGAGAGCCATCAGAACACATCTACACTTCCAACTCATATGTTCTGAGAGAGAACCACCTACTCATGTGTTGAGGCCAAGATATTCCATTCCTACCACATGAATCTTGATCTCTCCCCCCCCCCCCCCCCCCCCCCCCCCCCCCCCCCCCCCCCCCCCCCCCCCCCCCCCCCCCCCCCCCCCCCCCCCCCCCCCCCCCCCCCCCCCCCCCCCCCCCCCCCCCCCCCCCCCCCCCCCCCCCCCCCCCCCCCCCCCCCCCCCCCCCCCCCCCCCCCCCCCCCCCCCCCCCCCCCCCCCCCCCCCCCCCCCCCCCCCCCCCCCCCCCCCCCCCCCCCCCCCCCCCCCCCCCCCCCCCCCCCCCCCCCCCCCCCCCCCCCCCCCCCCCCCCCCCCCCCCCCCCCCCCCCCCCCCCCCCCCCCCCCCCCCCCCCCCCCCCCCCCCCCCCCCCCCCCCCCCCCCCCCCCCCCCCCCCCCCCCCCCCCCCCCCCCCCCCCCCCCCCCCCCCCCCCCCCCCCCCCCCCCCCCCCCCCCCCCCCCCCCCCCCCCCCCCCCCCCCCCCCCCCCCCCCCCCCCCCCCCCCCCCCCCCCCCCCCCCCCCCCCCCCCCCCCCCCCCCCCCCCCCCCCCCCCCCCCCCCCCCCCCCCCCCCCCCCCCCCCCCCCCCCCCCCCCCCCCCCCCCCCCCCCCCCCCCCCCCCCCCCCCCCCCCCCCCCCCCCCCCCCCCCCCCCCCCCCCCCCCCCCCCCCCCCCCCCCCCCCCCCCCCCCCCCCCCCCCCCCCCCCCCCCCCCCCCCCCCCCCCCCCCCCCCCCCCCCCCCCCCCCCCCCCCCCCCCCCCCCCCCCCCCCCCCCCCCCCCCCCCCCCCCCCCCCCCCCCCCCCCCCCCCCCCCCCCCCCCCCCCCCCCCCCCCCCCCCCCCCCCCCCCCCCCCCCCCCCCCCCCCCCCCCCCCCCCCCCCCCCCCCCCCCCCCCCCCCCCCCCCCCCCCCCCCCCCCCCCCCCCCCCCCCCCCCCCCCCCCCCCCCCCCCCCCCCCCCCCCCCCCCCCCCCCCCCCCCCCCCCCCCCCCCCCCCCCCCCCCCCCCCCCCCCCCCCCCCCCCCCCCCCCCCCCCCCCCCCCCCCCCCCCCCCCCCCCCCCCCCCCCCCCCCCCCCCCCCCCCCCCCCCCCCCCCCCCCCCCCCCCCCCCCCCCCCCCCCCCCCCCCCCCCCCCCCCCCCCCCCCCCCCCCCCCCCCCCCCCCCCCCCCCCCCCCCCCCCCCCCCCCCCCCCCCCCCCCCCCCCCCCCCCCCCCCCCCCCCCCCCCCCCCCCCCCCCCCCCCCCCCCCCCCCCCCCCCCCCCCCCCCCCCCCCCCCCCCCCCCCCCCCCCCCCCCCCCCCCCCCCCCCCCCCCCCCCCCCCCCCCCCCCCCCCCCCCCCCCCCCCCCCCCCCCCCCCCCCCCCCCCCCCCCCCCCCCCCCCCCCCCCCCCCCCCCCCCCCCCCCCCCCCCCCCCCCCCCCCCCCCCCCCCCCCCCCCCCCCCCCCCCCCCCCCCCCCCCCCCCCCCCCCCCCCCCCCCCCCCCCCCCCCTGTATGTTGTCATCAATTACCAAAAAGGGGGAGATTGAAAGCACAAGTGCTCCTGGGTGATTTTGGTAATTAATGTCAACATATCTCTTGTTGGACTAATGCTTCTACCTAGTATGTTTCAGATAAGTTCAAAAATGGAGTGGCATGGACTAGAGGATGTGGAACCCCTTCAAGATGCTGAGGACAAAGGATTGGCTCCAAGTGGTGCTCCCAATTCTTGATAAGCTACATCAACCTTGAGCAACCCACACAAGTTCAACTACATGATCAAGATCAACACCACCACCCAAGGTATGTTATTCCATCTTAGAGAAGCTTTACTCCAAGTCATGGGTCAAAGCAACTCAACAAGATGTGAATACATCAAGATGCTTAAACGAAAAATGGTAACCCCATTTTGAGCTTAAACGATGAGTATGACCTATGATCAAGTGACCTCACTTGACTCCTAAGTCAATATACTCTAACATAGGTGACTTTGTCACCGACCAATTCTAGAGAAGTTCTCTTGTGTTTCTCCGTGCTCTTGCATTTGTCTCATGCATATTTGTTTCCCCTTTCAAAAAAAAACTTCATCTAGATCTTTTCATTTCTTTTCGTTTCTGTTCTGCATTCCCTGCATCCAATTCATTGCAAATCTTTTAGTTAATTCCTTGCAAATCCTTGTGAGATCTTAATTGCCTAGTGAGCTGAGGTGACAAGTGTTTTCACTGTGATGAACTCGGTCACACCGGTTTGTTTTCTTCGGTCCAACCGAATTCTTTTGGTGCCACCGAAGCACACAACTCGGTGCTACCGATTTCACTGCAGAAAAGATAGCTTGCCACTTGTTCCTGCATTCCTTTTACTCCAGCTTCACTCAATGATTCTTGTCCTCTACCAGCATCATATTCGACTTGCTGCTTTGCTTTGTGACTCAAGGACCAAACCCATTTGAAACAAAAATCCAGAAGAACCCTTCTTGGAAATTGATGTCAAAGGGGGAGAGAGAGATCACATCAAAGCTCAATCATTTTTATAAAGGGATAGAATGCTCAGGGGGAGAGTGTAGAAACCCCAGATGCTTGGTGTTCAAGAGGAGAGAAGTCACATGTCTTTAAGAGGGGAAAGACATGTTCATAGTTGATTGTTTGCATTAGCTCTGTTTCTTGTCTTTGCTCTGATTTTCTGTTCCCTATCTTCTCCCAGTACCCCATGCTAGATTCAAGGGGAGCAAGACATCTAAGGGAAGGAAATTCTTGAATTCATTGCACATCTTTACCTTTGGGGACATGTCTATATCCAATAGAGTACTCAGTACTCACTCTCTACATGTCATCCCAATCTTGGTACTCTTGTGGTTTCTTTTGTTTGCTCTGGCTAGTAGGTGCATCTGTGTTATCTAACCTTGTTTACTCAGGTTCATTCCTTCCTAAGCCAACTCAAGACCACAAGGTAAGTATATGCATCACAGTCATGTGTATGAGGATTTCTTACTGTTGTACATACCGTTTGCAAGAAGGACTCATGAGCATGAAGGTACATTTCCCATATTCACATCATCCCCCCCCCCCCCCCCCCCCCCCCCCCCCCCCCCCCCCCCCCCCCCCCCCCCCCCCCCCCCCCCCCCCCCCCCCCCCCCCCCCCCCCCCCCCCCCCCCCCCCCCCCCCCCCCCCCCCCCCCCCCCCCCCCCCCCCCCCCCCCCCCCCCCCCCCCCCCCCCCCCCCCCCCCCCCCCCCCCCCCCCCCCCCCCCCCCCCCCCCCCCCCCCCCCCCCCCCCCCCCCCCCCCCCCCCCCCCCCCCCCCCCCCCCCCCCCCCCCCCCCCCCCCCCCCCCCCCCCCCCCCCCCCCCCCCCCCCCCCCCCCCCCCCCCCCCCCCCCCCCCCCCCCCCCCCCCCCCCCCCCCCCCCCCCCCCCCCCCCCCCCCCCCCCCCCCCCCCCCCCCCCCCCCCCCCCCCCCCCCCCCCCCCCCCCCCCCCCCCCCCCCCCCCCCCCCCCCCCCCCCCCCCCCCCCCCCCCCCCCCCCCCCCCCCCCCCCCCCCCCCCCCCCCCCCCCCCCCCCCCCCCCCCCCCCCCCCCCCCCCCCCCCCCCCCCCCCCCCCCCCCCCCCCCCCCCCCCCCCCCCCCCCCCCCCCCCCCCCCCCCCCCCCCCCCCCCCCCCCCCCCCCCCCCCCCCCCCCCCCCCCCCCCCCCCCCCCCCCCCCCCCCCCCCCCCCCCCCCCCCCCCCCCCCCCCCCCCCCCCCCCCCCCCCCCCCCCCCCCCCCCCCCCCCCCCCCCCCCCCCCCCCCCCCCCCCCCCCCCCCCCCCCCCCCCCCCCCCCCCCCCCCCCCCCCCCCCCCCCCCCCCCCCCCCCCCCCCCCCCCCCCCCCCCCCCCCCCCCCCCCCCCCCCCCCCCCCCCCCCCCCCCCCCCCCCCCCCCCCCCCCCCCCCCCCCCCCCCCCCCCCCCCCCCCCCCCCCCCCCCCCCCCCCCCCCCCCCCCCCCCCCCCCCCCCCCCCCCCCCCCCCCCCCCCCCCCCCCCCCCCCCCCCCCCCCCCCCCCCCCCCCCCCCCCCCCCCCCCCCCCCCCCCCCCCCCCCCCCCCCCCCCCCCCCCCCCCCCCCCCCCCCCCCCCCCCCCCCCCCCCCCCCCCCCCCCCCCCCCCCCCCCCCCCCCCCCCCCCCCCCCCCCCCCCCCCCCCCCCCCCCCCCCCCCCCCCCCCCCCCCCCCCCCCCCCCCCCCCCCCCCCCCCCCCCCCCCCCCCCCCCCCCCCCCCCCCCCCCCCCCCCCCCCCCCCCCCCCCCCCCCCCCCCCCCCCCCCCCCCCCCCCCCCCCCCCCCCCCCCCCCCCCCCCCCCCCCCCCCCCCCCCCCCCCCCCCCCCCCCCCCCCCCCCCCCCCCCCCCCCCCCCCCCCCCCCCCCCCCCCCCCCCCCCCCCCCCCCCCCCCCCCCCCCCCCCCCCCCCCCCCCCCCCCCCCCCCCCCCCCCCCCCCCCCCCCCCCCCCCCCCCCCCCCCCCCCCCCCCCCCCCCCCCCCCCCCCCCCCCCCCCCCCCCCCCCCCCCCCCCCCCCCCCCCCCCCCCCCCCCCCCCCCCCCCCCCCCCCCCCCCCCCCCCCCAGAATAACAAGTAAAGCTTTGGAAAGACATATAACATGCATAGGCTCCCCCTACATGTATGCAATCATGTAAATATGGATCATAGGAGCGTGTGAATGCATAAGCATGACAGAGTAAGCCATGTGTTACATGTATCTTGGCTATATGCATCAGAGCAAATGATGTGAATATAGGAAATGTACCTTCATGCTCATGAGTCCTTCTTGCAAACAATATGTACATCAGCAAGAAATCCTCATGCACATGACTGTGATGCATATACTTACCTTGTGGTCTTGAGTTGGCTTAGGAAGGAGTGAACCTGAGTAAACAAGGTTAGATAACACAGATATACCTACTAGCCAGAGCAAACAAAAGAAACCACAAGAGTACCAAGACTGGGATAACATGTAGAGAGTGAGTACTGAGTACTCTATTGGATATAGACATGTCCCCAAAGGTAAAGATGTGCAATGGAATCAAGAATTTCCTTCCCTTAGATGTCTTGCTCCCCCTGAATCTAACATGGGATACTAGGAGAAGATAGGGAACCGAAAAACAAAGCAGAGACAAGAAACAGAGCTAATGCAAACAATCAAATATGAACATGTCTTTCCCCTCTTAAAGACATGTGACATCTCTCCTCTTGAATACCAAGCATCTGGGGTTTCTTACACTCCCCCCTTATAGAAATGATTAAGCTTAAGCTTTGATGTGATCTCTCTCTCCCCCTTTGACATCAATTTCCAAGAAGGGCTCTTCTGGATTGTTATTACAAAAAGGTTTGGTCCTTGAGTCACAAAGCAAAGTAGCAAGTCGAATGTGATGCTGGTAGAGGACAAGAATCATTGAGTGGAGCTGGAGCAAATAGAATGCAGGAATAAGTGGCAAGCTGGCTTTCCTGTAGTGAAATCGGTGGCACCGAGTTGTGTGCTTCGGTTGCACCGAAAGAATTCGGTTGGACCGAAGGAAACAAACCGGTGTGACCGAGTCTATCACAGAGAAAACACTTGTCACCTCAGCTCACTAGGCAATTAAGATCTCACAAGAATTTGCAAGGAATTAGCTGAAAGATTTGCAATGAATTTGATGCAGGAAATGCAGAACAGAACAAAGAAAAGAAAAGAAAAGATCTAGATGAAGTTTTTTTTAAAGGGGAAACAAGTATGCATGAGACAAATGCAAGAGCACGGAGAAACACAAGAGAACTTCATCTAGAATTGGGCGGCGACAAAGTCACCTATGTTAGAGTATATTGACTTAGGAGTCAAGTGAGGATACTTGATCATAGGTCATACTCATCGTTTAAGCTCAAAATGGGGTTACCATTTTTCGTTTAAGCATCTTGATGTATTCACATCTTGTTGAGTTGCTTTGACTCATGTCTTTGAGTAAAGCTTCTCTAAGATGGAATAACATACCTTGGGTGGTGGTGTTGATCTTGATCATGTAGTTGAACTTGTGTGGGTTGCTCAAGGTTGATGTAGCTCATCAAGAGTTGGGAGCACCACATGAAGTTTGAGTTCATCTACCTACATGGGTTAGTCTCACAAGGAAGAGCACTTGTGTATCCAAAATGACAATCATAAAATTTAACATAGAATTTGTCAAAGGATATGTTTGAAGGGTTTTGTGCTTCCTTGTTTTCAACCACCATTGTGTAGAGACTTGGTGATGTAGAGATTGCTCAAGATATGAATGAATTGCAATCTCATGGATTTAGATTCATCCAAGTACCTACGAGGGTTAGATAGCATGCAAGGGTGCAAACATATCCAAGACATATAAATAGCAATATGAAAGAAATATCAAGGATTAGTCAAAGGCTCATGCCTTGCATGTATCCAAATGGAGTTCCTACTCCAAGTTTGAAGCATCAATGATGTTCAATTCTCCTCTCAAACGGCAAAAGACTTTCTCATCAAGCGGTTTGGTGAAAATATCCGCCAATTGCTTATCGGTGCGAACATGCTTAAGATCAATGTCCCCTTTGGCAACGTGATCTCGAATGAAATGATGACGAACTTCAATATGCTTAGTTCGAGAATGTTGCACGGGATTGTGAGCAATCTTGATAGCACTTTCATTGTCACAAAGTAATGGAACATGTTTCACATATATCCCATAATCTTTAAGAGTTTGGGTCATCCAAAGTAATTGAGCACAACATGAACCAGCGGCAATGTATTCCGCTTCGGCGGTGGATAAGGATACCGAGTTTTGTTTCTTGGAGGACCAAGACACAAGAGATCTACTAAGAAATTGACAAGTACCCGAAGTGGACTTTCTATCAACCTTGTCTCCGGCATAGTCCAAATCGGAGTAACCAACAAGATCAAAAGAAGACCTCTTAGGATACCAAATGCCAAAGTTTGGTGTGTGTATTAAGTATCTCACTATCCTTTTCACAGCCTTAAGATGACACTCTTTAGGGGCCGCTTGATATCGTGCACACATGCACACACTTAGCATAATATCGGGACGAGAGGCACATAGATATAACAATGAACCAATCATAGAGCGGTAAACTTTTTGATCAACCGGTTCACCATCTTTGGTCAAATCAAGATGTCCACTAGTAGGCATGGGTGTAGTCATACCTTTGCATTCTTGCATATTGAACTTCTTGAATAAGTCCTTGGTGTACTTTGTTTGAGAGACAAAGGTACCTTCCTTAGTTTGCTTGATTTGCAAACCGAGAAAGAATTTGAGTTCACTCATCATAGACATCTCAAACTTCTCCGACATTAGCTTTCCAAACTTCTCACTAAAATGAGGGTTAGTCGAACCAAATATAATATCATCAACATAAATTTGGCACACAAATAGTTCTCCATTAACCCTTTTAGTAAAAAGAGTAGAATCAATTTTTCCAATTTCAAAGCCTTTTTCAATAAGGAACTTGGTCAAGCATTTATACCACGCTCTAGGAGCTTGTTTAAGACCATAAAGAGCTTTGTGAAGTTTGTAAACATGATTAGGTTTCTTAGGATTGACAAAGCCGGGAGGTTGCTTAACATATACTTCCTCCTCAATTTCACCATTTAGAAAAGCACTTTTAATGTCCATTTGGTACAAGGTGATATCATGGTGATTAGCATAAGCAAGTAAGATGCGAATGGACTCAAGTCTAGCAACGGGGGCATATGTCTCACCATAGTCCATACCTTCGACTTGAGTGTAGCCTTGGGCTACTAGACGTGCTTTGTTGCGGACGACTTGACCATCTTCATCTTGCTTGTTGCGAAACACCCATTTGGTACCGATGATGTTGTGGTTGTTGTCGGGCTTTTCAACCAATGTCCACACTTGATTTCTCTCAAAGTTGTGTAGCTCTTCATGCATAGTGCTTATCCAATCTGGATCTTCCAATGCTTCTTCAACCTTCATAGGTTCAATGCTAGAGATGAATGAATAATGTTCACAAAAGTTAGCCAAACGAGTTTTAGAGCGAGTGATTCTCCCGGTTTGGATATCATTGTAGATTTGCTCGACGGGATGGTCTTTGGCGACTCTTGCTCGAACTCGTGGGAGCTTTTGCTTTGATCGGGGTGGAACATCTTCTTCATCTTGTCCTTATTCTTGGCCTTCTTCATTGTTGACGTTGTCGTTCTCTTGTCGTGGTGGAGAAGGAGGTTGTTGATGTTCATCTTGGTGTACTTCCTCATTTTCTTCATCTTGGTGTGTCCCACTTGTGGATGCTTCCGTATTAACTCTTGGTTCACCTTGTCGTGAGGTAGAAGCTTCCACTTGGACAGATGAGGTACTCTCCTTCACCTCCGTTGGACGAATCTTTCCAATAGACAAGTCTTGGATTGCTTCCGAAGGGTCTTTGTCTCCTACATCAATTGGCAATTGCTCTACTTGCGAGCCATTAGATTCATCAAACTTCACATCTACCGTCTCTTCAACCTTTCGGGTGAAATTGTTGTAGACACGGTAAGTGTGAGAGTTTGAGCCATAACCAAGTAGGAAACCTTCATGAGATTTAGGAGCAAATTTAGAACGACGATGCTTATCAAGAATGTAGCACTTTGAGCCGAATACTCAAAAGTATCCAACTTGGGGTTTGTTACTGGTGAGGAGCTCGTATGTCGTCTTGCCGGGTAGCTTGTGAAGATACAAGCGATTTGTCGCATGACAAGCTGTCTCAACCGCTTCCGCCCAAAAGTGTTTTGGAGTCTTGTACTCATCAAGCATCGTTCTTGCCATCTCAATAAGAGTCCGGTTCTTCCTCTCAACATCTCCATTTTGTTGAGGCATGTATGTAGCCGAGAACTCGTGTGAAATCCCTTCTTCGTCAAGAAAGGTATCCACATTTGCGTTCTTGAAATCCGTTCCGTTGTCGCTCTGAACCTTCTTGATCTTCACTTCAAATTGATTTTGGGCCTTCCTAGCGAAGCTTTTGAAGATCTTTTGGACCTGCGATTTATCATCTAGAAAGAACACCCACGTAAATCTTGAAAAATCATCGACTATGACTAGACCAAATGAGTTACCACCGAGACTCTTGTAAGCATTGGGACCAAAGAGATCCATGTGAAGTAGCTCGAGCGGTCATCTCGTGGTCATGATGTTCTTCACGGGGTGACTCCCTCCAACTTGTTTTCCTGCCTGACAAGCACTACAAAGTCTATCCTTGTCAAATATGACATCTTTTACTCCAAGGATATGATCACCTTTAATAAGCTTATCAAGATTCCGCATGCCCACATGACCTAACCTTCTATGCCACAACCAGCCTTTAGAAGATTTAGCAATTAAGCAAGTTCTAGGTTGAGCTTTTTTAGTGAAATCAACAATGTAAAGATCACCTCTATGTATACCGGTAAAGACCATTTTATGATTGTCTCTCCGAAACACTTGGCAATCTACTTCAGTGAATAGGACATTGAAACTGAAATCAGCAAGTCTAGATACTGAAAGTAAATTGTACCCAAGAGATTCAACGAGCATGACATTTTGTATGGAGCTATCATGTGAGATGGCCACCTTACCGAGGCCAACCACCTTACCCTTTGAGTTATCACCAAAAGTGACATACTTTCGAGGGCCGTCGTTTTCAGCAAGCTCACGAAACATATCTTTGTCTCCGGTCATATGATCAGTACATCCACTATCAAGGACCCATTCCTTTCCTCCAGCCATGTAGCCGCGAAGATTATCCATAAGACCAAAGTGTCTCATCGCATCGTAAAGATCATAGTCACTATCATCATCCTCATCATAGTATCCATGTTCAACATCATCTTGTATTTGATCAATTCCTAGAGAGGGTAATTCATTAGATAAATGATCATCACAATAGTCATCCTTATGAATTCTAATAGCTTCGGATATGATATTGCTAATGATTCCAACATTTCCTTTGGCACGCATGAGATTGGTAAGCTCAAATAGACAATCACCAAACTTAGGATCACTAGAATTCATCTTACTCAAGGCAATAGACTTATGGAGAATTTCATCTAAGTTTTGCAAGGAATAGTTTGGAAATCTTTCCTCAAGAAATTTCCATATAGTGTAGGCACACTCAAGAGTAGGCAAACATCCAATCAAGTTTCTAGGCAAGCCTCTAGTGATAAGATTAACAGTTCTAAGGTTGCGGATCATGTCAATAGACTCATCAAGGGTAGGATGCAAAGGATCAACATGAGGTGCACAAGGGCTAGTAATGTACTTGTTCAAATGATATTCATTGAAAATCTCAAGCATCTCATTTTTCCACTCATGAAAGTATTCTCCATCAAGAATAAGTACTCTACATCTAAGACTCCCCAACGTAGACTCATCCATCTTCGTCCAATGGTGTTTAAGCCAAAGCAATGGAGACCAAAGCTCTGATACCAATTGAAAGGATCGAGAAGAGGTGTCTAGAGGGGGGGGGGTGAATAGACTCTAATCAAGGAAAGTTGCAGTTTCTAATTTCCTTAAGTTGATGTGGAGTTTTGGCACAAGTTTAAACATTCACAATACATATCAAGCAAGCATGACAAGAGTATATAAGCAGCGGAAAGTAAAGCATGCAAATTGCAAGAATGTAAAGTGATGGGATTGGAGTGTGCAAACGCAATTTGGAGACACGGAGATTTTTTATCCGTGGTTCTGATAGGTGGTGCTATCGTACATCCACGTTGATGGAGACTTCAACCCACGAAGGGTAACGGTTGCGCGAGTCCACGGAGGGCTCCACCCACGAAGGGTCCACGAAGAAGCAACCTTGTCTATCCCACCATGTCCGTCGCCCACGAAGGACTTGCCTCACTCGGGTAGATCTTCACGAAGTAGGCGATCTCCTTGCCCTTACAAACTCCTTGGTTCAACTCCAGAATCTTGACGGAGGCTCCCAAGTGACACCTATCCAATCTAGGAGACACCACTCTCCAAGAGGTAATAGATGGTGTGTTGATGATGAACTCCTTGCTCTTGTGCTTCAAATGATAGTCTCCCCAACACTCAACTTCTCTCTCATAGGATAGGATTTGGTGGAAAGATGATTTGAGTGGAAAGCAGCTTGGGGAAGGCTAGAGATCAAGATTTATGTGGTTGGAATAGAATATCTTAACCTCAACACAAGTGTAGGTGGTTCTCTCTCAGAAAATGTATGTTGGAAGTGTAGGCATGTTCTGATGGCTCTCTCCACGAATGAAGAGTGGGTGGAGGGGTATATATAGCCTCCACACAAAATCTAACCGTTACACACAAATCACCAAGCTCGGTGGGACCGAATCATGAAACTCGGTCGGACCGATTTAGTTCAAAATGTGACCGTTAGGCATTTCGGTGGGACCGAATGGATCAACTCGGTGGGACCAATGTGCTAGGGTTAGGGTAAATCCTCATCTCGGTTTGACCGATTACTCAAACTCGGTGGGACCGATTTGGGTAATAAGCAAAACAGAGAGTTGGCCAAGCAAACTCGGTGGGGCCGATTGCATATCTCGGTGGGACCGAAACTATTGCAATAGGCAACAGAGAGTTTGCAAGCCCATCTCGGTGAGACCGAGATCCCATCGGTGAGACCGAATTGATTAGGGTTTCTGGCAGTAGCTATGTCAATTGAACTCGGTGGCACCAGATAGAAAGTTTCGGTGGGGCCGAGTTTGACTTTTGGTTTGGGACATATGTGGATGTGAGAAAGTAGTTGAGGGCTTTGGAGCATATCACTAAGCACTTTGAGCAAGCAAGCCATTAAGCAACACCTCATCCCCTCTTAATAGTATTGGCTTTCCTATGGACTCAATGTGATCTTGGATCACTAAAATGGAAAAAGTGGAGTCCTGAGCTTTGAGCTTGAGCCAATCCTTTGTCTTCATCATTTTGATGGGTTTCCACATCCTCTAGTCCATGCCACTCCATTGTTGAACTTATCTGAAACATACTAGGTAGAAGCATTAGTCCAACAAGAGATATGTTGTTATTAATTACCAAAATCACCCAGGGAGCACTTGTGCTTTCAACGATGTCAACTACATGATCATGCAAAGCAATATGACAATGATGAAACGTGTCATAACAACGGAACGGTGGTAAGTTGCATGGCAATGTATCTCGAAATGGCTATGGAAATGCCATAATAGGTAGGTATGGTGGCTGTTTTGAGGAAGGTATATGGTGGGTGTATGATGCCGGCGAAAGGTGCGCGGTATTAGAGAGGCTAGCAATGGTGGAAGGGTGAGAGTGCGTATAATCCATGGACTCAACATTAGTCATAAAGAACTCACATACTTATTGCAAAAATCTATTAGTTATCGAAACGAAGTACTATGAGCATGCTCCTAGGGGGATAGATTGGTAGGAAAAGACCATCGCTCGTCCCCGACCGCCACTCATAAGGAAGACAATCAATAAATAAATCATGCTCTGACTTCATCACATAACGGTTCACCATACGTGCATGTTACAGGAATCACAAACTTTAGAACAAGTATTTCTCAAATTCATAACTACTCAACTAGCATGACTCTAATATCACCATCTTCATATCTCAAAACAATTATAAAGAATCAAACTTCTCATAGTATTCAATGCACTTTATATGATAGTTTTTATTATACCCATCTTGGATGTTCATCATATTAGGACTAATTTTATAGCCAAAGCAAATTACCATGCTGTTTTATAAGACTCTCAAAATAATATAAGTGAAGCATGAGAGATCAATAATTTGTATAAAATAAAACCACCACCGTGCTCTAAAAAGATATAAGTGAAGCACTAGAGCAAATTTATCTAGCTCAAAAGATATAAGTGAAGCACAAAGAGTATTCTAATAAATTCTGATTCATGTGTGTCTCTCCCAAAAGGTGTGTACAGCAAGGATGATTGTGGTAAACTAAAAAGCAAAGACTCAAATCATACAAGACGCTCCAAGCAAAACGCATATCATGTGGTGAATAAAAATATAGCCTCAAGTAAAGTTACCGATAGATGAAGACGAAAGAGGGAATGCCTTCCGGGCATCCCCAAGCTTAGGATTTTGGTTGTCCTTGAATTTTACCTTGGGGTGCCTTGGGCATCCCCAAGCTTAGGCTATTTCCACTCCTTATTCCATAGTCCATCAAATCTTTACCCAAAAACTTGAAAACTTCACAACACAAAACTCAACAGAAAATCTCATGAGCTCCGTTAGTATAAGAAAACAAATCACCACTTTAAGGTACTGTAATGAACTCATTCTTTATTTATATTGGTGTTAAACCTACTGTATTCCAACTTCGCTATGGTTCATACCCCCCCATACTAGCCATAGATTCATCAAAATAAGCAAACAACACACGAAAAACAGAATCTGTCAAAAACAGAACAGTCTGTAGTAGTCTGTATCAAACGCAAACTTCTGGAACTCCAAAAATTCTACCAAAATAGGACAACCTAGATAATTTGATTATGGAGAATCAGTATTTTATCACTTTCTAGTGATTTTTAACAATTGTTTTTGTGAGCAGAAAGTTTCTGACTTTTTCAGCAAGATCAAATAACTATCACCCAAGAAGATCCTATTGGTTCTACTTGGCACAAACACTAACTAAAACATAAAAACACATCCAAACAGAGGCTAGATGAATCATTTATTACTAAACAGGAACAAAAAGCAAGGAAAAAATAAAATTGGGTTGCCTCCCAACAAGCGCTATCGTTTAACGCCCCTAGCTAGGCATAAAAGCAAGAATAGATCTAGGTATTGTCATCTTTGGCATGCAATTCTTCAATTGAACACTTATAACCCTTGGGAGTTTCCTTCTTTTTATTAATGATCAAACTCCTAGGCAAGAAATCAAGAAATTCATTCGTAGCAAAAGGTTCCTTAATGATAGCAAGAAAGTTGGGGTGAACACTTATTGAATTGAGATCTGCATTTTCCTTACTAGAAGATTCACCCTTATTTTTAGGAACATACATCAATTTGGCCACTTTGGTAGTAGGAGGATTTGGAGTATTTCTCACGGAAGAAAAGGCAGACCCTAAGTTGGTAATAATATCCTCAACTTTATCAATTCTTGTGGAATCTTGATCTATCTTTTCGTTAACTATGGGTTCCTTTTCTTTAAAAAAAATTAGAGTAACTCCTACTTTAGATCCATATTAGGTAATTTGGTTGTGGATCTTTTTATCCAAATTCTCAATCAACTCTATAGTGGCAACTTTATTTTCAATAATTTCTAGCCTTTGCATCACATGTTCCAAAGTTAAAATAGTTCCATTAACCAAAAGAGGTGGTGGGCCAAATAAATCTATCATAGCATTATAAGAATCAAAAGTATGACTACCCAAGAAATTCCCTCCGGTAATGGTATCAAGAATATATCTATTCCAAGGAGTGATGCCTACATAAAAATTGAGAAGAAGAACGGAAGTGGATTGCTTCCTAGTAGATCTATTCTGAGCATTCCAAATTATGTACCAGGCATCTTTTAGATTTTCTCCCTCCCTTTGTTTAAAATCAAGAACTTCATGATCGGGAGTACTAACAATGATAGAAGTACTAGCCATGATGAAGGAACAAACAATCTAACACACGGGGACACAAGAAGCAAGCAAAAAGAGACGAACGGAAAAAAGGGCGAATAAAACGGCAAGGGTGAAGTGGGGGAGAGGAAAACGAGAGGCAAATGGCAAATAATGTAATGCGAGGGATAAGAGTCTGTGATGGGTACTTGGTATGTCTTGACTTGTGCGTAGATCTCCCCGGCAACGGCGCCAGAAATGGCTAGTTGCTGGGAGATCAAATCTTGACTTGACTTGGCGTAAGCCTCCCCGGCAACGGCGCCAGAAATCCTTCTTGCTACCTCTTGAGCATGCGTTGGTTTTCCCTTGAAGAGGAAAGGGCGATGCAGCAAAGTAGCATAAGTATTTCCCTCAGTTTTTGAGAACCAAGGTATCAATCCAGTAGGAGGTTACATGCAAGTCGCCTTGTACCTGCACAAACAAATAAGAACCTTGCAACCAACGCGATAAAGGGGTTGGCAATCTCTTCACGGCCACTTGCAAAAGTGAGATCTGATAAAGATAATAAGATAAATATTTTTGGTATTTTTGTTGTATAGATTGGAAAGTAAAGATTGCAAAATAAAAGGCGGCAGAAATAGCAAATTGATAGGAAAATAATATGATAGAAGATAGACCCGGGGGCCATAGGTTTCACTAGTGGCTTCTCTCAAGATAGCATAATTTACGGTGGGTGAACAAATTACTGTCGAGCAATTGATAGAAAAGCGCATAGTTATTAGAATATCTAGGCATGATCATGTATATAGGCATCACTTCCGCGACAAGTAGACCGAAACGATTCCGCATCTACCACTATTACTCCACACATCGACCGCTATCCAGCATGCATCTAGAGTATTAAGTTCATAAGAACAGAGTAACGCATTAGGCAAGATGACATGATGTAGAGGGATAAACTCAAGCAATATGATATAAACCCCATCTTTTTATCCTCGATGGCAACAATACAATATGTGCCTTGTTGCCCCTGCTGTCACTGGGAAAGGACACCGCAAGATTGAACCCAAAGCTAAGCACTTCTCCCATTGCAAGAAAGATTAATCTAGTAGGCCAAACCAAACTGATAATTCGAAGAGACTTGCAAAGATATTAAATCATGCATATAAGAATTCAGAGAAGAATCAAATATTGTTCATAGATAATCTTGATCATAAACCCACAATTCATCGGATCTCGACAAACACACCACAAAAAGAATTACATCGAATAGATCTCCAGGAAGATCGAGGAGAACTTTGTATTGAGATCCAAAGAGAGAAGAAGCCATCTAGCTAATAACTATGGACCCGAAGGTCTGTGGTAAACTACTCAGACATCATCGGAGAGGCTATGGTGTTGATGTAGAAGCCCTCCGTGATCGATTCCCCCTCCGGCGGAGCGCCGAAAAAGCCCCAAGATGGGATCTCACGGGTACAGAAGGTTGCGGTGGTGGAAATAGGGTTTCGTGGTGCTCTCGGATGTTTTCAGGGTATATGAGTATATATAGGCGAAAGAAGTAGGTCGGTGGAGCCACGAGGAGCCCACGAGGGTGGGGGGCGCGCCTACCCCCTGGGCGCGCCTCCCTACCTCGTGGCCGCCTCGTTGCTTCATTGACATCCACTCCAAGTCTCCTGGATTGCGTTTGTTCCAAAAACGATCCTCGCGAAGGTTTCATTCCGTTTGGACTCCGTTTGATATTCCTTTTCTGCGAAACACTCAAATAGGCAAAAAAACAGCAATTTGTACTGGGCCTCCGGTTAGTAGGTTAGTCCCAAAAATAATATAAAAGTGCATAACAATGCCCATTAAACATCCAAAATAGATAATATAATAGCATGGAACAATAAAAAATTATAGATACGTTGGAGACGTATCACCTGGATATCGTCATGATTATTTGAAGTTTATCAATTGCCCAACAGTAATTCGTTTACCCACCGTTTGCTATTTTTCTCGAGAGAAGCCACTAGTGAAATCTACGACCCCGGGGTCTCTTCTTTATTATATTTGCCTTTGCGATATACTTTTATTTGCTTTTATTTTCAGATCTATTAAACCAAAAATACAAAAATACCTTGCTGCACTTTATTTTATTTGTGATCTATTTATCCAATCTATTGCAACTTTATCCCGTCCTTTTGCCATTTTTTGGCGCCGTTACCCGAAAGGGATTGACAACCCCTTTAACACGTCGGGTTGCGAGTATTTGTTATTTGTGTGCAGGTGCTATTTACGTAGTGTTGCTTGGTTCTCATACTGGTTCGATAACCTTGGTCTCATCACTGAGGGAAATACCTACCGTCGTTGTGCTGCATCATCCCTTCCTCTTTGGGGAAATACCAATGTAGTTCTAGTAGACATCAAGTGGCAACTTGCTTGCCATTCTTCTTGAAGTTCCCTTTCTTTCCCTTGCCCTTTTTCTTGAAACTAGTGGTCTTGTTAACCATCAACACTTGATGCTCCTTCTTGACTTCTACCTCCGCGGCCTTCAGCTGTAACATCCCAAAATTCCAAATTTTGGAATGTTATATTAAATAAATAGTTTTGATCTGTACCTTATAAAGGTATCTTTCTTTGTTCTCTGTATTTATACATTAGACCTAGAATTCTTTTAGCCGTAGCTATTTTTCTTCTGTAAAACAGCTTGGCCCTGATTTTTTTTCAACTAGTCATAACTTTTTACTCGTTCATCCAAATTATATGAAACCAGCGCCTATAGTTTTGTCTTGTTTCCACCTATACAGTGAACCTGTCACATTAACTTTTTGAAATTTTCAAATTTTGAAATTTGTTCAGATTCATATTCAAACTTCATAACTTGAGTTTCGTAACTCCGATTTAGTTGATTCTTTTTGCAAATTGAAGCTCTTGACCTAAACTTTCTGATAAGACCAAATTCACCCAATTTTGGTACTGTTAGAAATTGTTTTCTGTTGCAAGAGTTAATTGCTTGTTTTCGAAGTTTTTCGAGATCTTTTCTTCGATTCTTTTCCCCCCCCCCCCCCCCCCCCCCCCCCCCCCCCCCCCCCCCCCCCCCCCCCCCCCCCCCCCCCCCCCCCCCCCCCCCCCCCCCCCCCCCCCCCCCCCCCCCCCCCCCCCCCCCCCCCCCCCCCCCCCCCCCCCCCCCCCCCCCCCCCCCCCCCCCCCCCCCCCCCCCCCCCCCCCCCCCCCCCCCCCCCCCCCCCCCCCCCCCCCCCCCCCCCCCCCCCCCCCCCCCCCCCCCCCCCCCCCCCCCCCCCCCCCCCCCCCCCCCCCCCCCCCCCCCCCCCCCCCCCCCCCCCCCCCCCCCCCCCCCCCCCCCCCCCCCCCCCCCCCCCCCCCCCCCCCCCCCCCCCCCCCCCCCCCCCCCCCCCCCCCCCCCCCCCCCCCCCCCCCCCCCCCCCCCCCCCCCCCCCCCCCCCCCCCCCCCCCCCCCCCCCCCCCCCCCCCCCCCCCCCCCCCCCCCCCCCCCCCCCCCCCCCCCCCCCCCCCCCCCCCCCCCCCCCCCCCCCCCCCCCCCCCCCCCCCCCCCCCCCCCCCCCCCCCCCCCCCCCCCCCCCCCCCCCCCCCCCCCCCCCCCCCCCCCCCCCCCCCCCCCCCCCCCCCCCCCCCCCCCCCCCCCCCCCCCCCCCCCCCCCCCCCCCCCCCCCCCCCCCCCCCCCCCCCCCCCCCCCCCCCCCCCCCCCCCCCCCCCCCCCCCCCCCCCCCCCCCCCCCCCCCCCCCCCCCCCCCCCCCCCCCCCCCCCCCCCCCCCCCCCCCCCCCCCCCCCCCCCCCCCCCCCCCCCCCCCCCCCCCCCCCCCCCCCCCCCCCCCCCCCCCCCCCCCCCCCCCCCCCCCCCCCCCCCCCCCCCCCCCCCCCCCCCCCCCCCCCCCCCCCCCCCCCCCCCCCCCCCCCCCCCCCCCCCCCCCCCCCCCCCCCCCCCCCCCCCCCCCCCCCCCCCCCCCCCCCCCCCCCCCCCCCCCCCCCCCCCCCCCCCCCCCCCCCCCCCCCCCCCCCCCCCCCCCCCCCCCCCCCCCCCCCCCCCCCCCCCCCCCCCCCCCCCCCCCCCCCCCCCCCCCCCCCCCCCCCCCCCCCCCCCCCCCCCCCCCCCCCCCCCCCCCCCCCCCCCCCCCCCCCCCCCCCCCCCCCCCCCCCCCCCCCCCCCCCCCCCCCCCCCCCCCCCCCCCCCCCCCCCCCCCCCCCCCCCCCCCCCCCCCCCCCCCCCCCCCCCCCCCCCCCCCCCCCCCCCCCCCCCCCCCCCCCCCCCCCCCCCCCCCCCCCCCCCCCCCCCCCCCCCCCCCCCCCCCCCCCCCCCCCCCCCCCCCCCCCCCCCCCCCCCCCCCCCCCCCCCCCCCCCCCCCCCCCCCCCCCCCCCCCCCCCCCCCCCCCCCCCCCCCCCCCCCCCCCCCCCCCCCCCCCCCCCCCCCCCCCCCCCCCCCCCCCCCCCCCCCCCCCCCCCCCCCCCCCCCCCCCCCCCCCCCCCCCCCCCCCCCCCCCCCCCCCCCCCCCCCCCCCCCCCCCCCCCCCCCCCCCCCCCCCCCCCCCCCCCCCCCCCCCCCCCCCCCCCCCCCCCCCCCCCCCCCCCCCCCCCCCCCCCCCCCCCCCCCCCCCCCCCCCCCCCCCCCCCCCCCCCCCCCCCCCCCCCCCCCCCCCCCCCCCCCCCCCCCCCCCCCCCCCCCCCCCCCCCCCCCCCCCCCCCCCCCCCCCCCCCCCCCCCCCCCCCCCCCCCCCCCCCCCCCCCCCCCCCCCCCCCCCCCCCCCCCCCCCCCCCCCCGCCAAGCTGGAGGAGCAAAACCTTGAGATACCGGAGATTCGATAGGAACTGAAGGACAGTAGGACCATGGTTCATGCCAAGGATGTTGAAACCCAGAAGTTTGGAACGCAACTCCAGAATATTAAAGGACATCACGAGAGACTTCGCGTCAACAGAGATGATCTGGCAAAAGAACTTGAGAAGGACAAGCACGATCGGAAGTAGCCATCGGAGACATGAACAAGACTTGAAGAGTTTGGCGACTTTGAAGATTTATTGACCTTTAGAAGACCAAACCCCTGTTATATACCTACGTTAGGTGCAACGATTGTGAGCTGTCATTTGTTTGATGTTTTTCCGACAGCCACAAATAAAATCTGTCTTTTCAAAACTATTGTTTGTATTGTGTGTATCCCTCTCTATCTCTCTCGTCTCACCCCAAAACCCATGGACCCAATAGAGGATGAATGGAGATGAGCTTATATTTTCTGGACCGATGAGTCAATTGGAGACGGACCGATGGATTCAGAACATGGAGGATCACATGAAGAATAACACTATACCCGGAAAGGATATGACCCAGCATGCTCTTCGGTGCTTTGAAAGAGGTGCTGCTACTTGGTGGAGGATGTACCAAACCATCAATGGATGGCAAGAAGTAACCACTTGGGAAGAATTTAAGTTGACTCTGCTAAAGTCTCGGCTTGTGTCCCAGAGTTGAAGCCTTATGGAAATGATATGAAGAGACCTTGTGCATGCAAGCTCTGTGGAGAAATAGGACACAACCATAAGGAACACAAGGATGAATGCCCAAATTGTGAAGAAAGTCACCCAACTGAAGAATGCCCAACTAGGAAGATTACTTGTTTCTTGTGTGAAGGGACTACCCACTACCCTGTCCAGTGTCACATTTACCCCATGGTACAAAGAACCATCTAGCAGAAGAAAGAAGTAATGAAAGGAGCCCTCATGGAAATTTTAGAAGAACCTGTGATGAGGTAAGAGGTGGAGGACACACACAAAGAAGACCCAATTAAACCCTGCACCAAGTCTTGCTATTCATGTGGAGAAGAAGGACACATTTCCCAGAATTGTCTGAAGGGAGATCTAGTAGAATTCCCGATAGAAGAAGTAGAGTATGACCCATAGAAATAGAAGCCCTGATTGGCATGGAAAAGTCCAGGAAGAGAAGTAGATTGGATTCCAGGAAGGACCTGAGTCATATCACCTGTTTCAGGTGCAAAGATTCAGCGCACTATTTCAGTGATTGCCCAAAAAGGAAGCCGAGGACCCAAGGAGGCTATGTAATCACAAGGAAACCTCGAGACTTATCGGAAGTAATATGTTTCCTCTGTAATGAAGCATGGCACTTTGCCAGAGATTGTCCCAAAGAGAAGGAGGCTTGGGCTAAATAGTTGAGTCTGTGAGAATATAGTAGTAGTAGTGGGAACAATTCTTTTATTATTGAGGTGTTGAGTTGAGGCATGTAATGGAAATGCAGGAGATGGTAATAATTTGAGAATCAATAAAGTTAGCATTGTTGGTAAAGATTTGGATTTTATGAGCAGTGACTCTATGAAGGAAGATTTTGACCATTTTTGAGGATATGAAAAATATGGTCTATGGATGAATTTGTGCATTTCAAGGGTGGTAGTACCCTGTGAGGAGATTTGACCCCTGGAAAGGATAATGATGTTCCATGAAGTGGACTTCATAAGTATAAATTTTATCTCGATATGTGGGATACCCCAAGAATATGAAGAGATGAAGTACTATTGGAGTATAAAGGAGGTATAATGTTGGTAATATGGAGCAATTGTAACTCCATGATGAGTCTGAGTAAACACGTCTTTGTTTGGTACCAATAGAAGGAAGGAAGACAGTACAATTGGAGGGATTTTAAGTATGCTAGGAAGCTGGATGTGGGAATAATGATCAGTTGCCCCGATGATGAGTTCAAGGTTTACAAGTGATGAGATGGGCCATAACCCACAGGCCCTAGGACCTGCCAAGAAGCAATCACACTCTTGCTGAAGGAAAAACCCTGGAAGAAGTTATGCCTTTATCGACAGACGATCTTATAGGAGTAACGCAAAACCTGAGAGTTGTGAAGGAACGATAGATGTTTGTTTGGCTTGCAGAATCAAAGGATTTACCCAAACTTGGTTCATCGACAAGAGAAATTCTGCAATGCTTGTGAGGATGACCGAGTGTTAGAATACGAGATTCGCTAAACCATATACAAGGTAATGATTTGGGTGCGGGATGGATTGATCACCATACCGACTTACTCTTATTATTCGCCTTGCTATATGGGATGGTAAATCTGAGTGACTTACCTATAGTAGAGCGACGACGATCAAAAACCTTGTTTAAAACCTTAGAATGGTATGACATTTTTTTCCCTTGTACAAGGCAGTTGTTGCCAATCGTAGGACATCCGGTGAGAATGAAGCCCAGACTCATTTCCTGCAGGAGAAACCATAAATTGTTGACCTCCATGAGATATCGATAGTTCTTTAGTATTGGCGCCAAACCCGTCAGCTAAGAAGACCCAGTCCCAGATAAAAAGACAGAAGAATTGAGGAAAAGGGTTATGCCACTACCGGAAGATCCCAGAGAAGGAATTTTTTTTTGAGAATCTGAGAAGACTGACACCGCCAACAATAAGGATGTATGACATGAGTTTTGATGGAACCGTAACCATGTTTCTAAGGGTGGTAGCACCCCAGACCCCCCTCTGACGATCGATGGATTTTGAGGAGACCCCAAACCAAACCTATTTCTTTCTAGCCTCTCCGAATCTCGAGGACGAGATTCATTTTAAGGGTGGTAGGTTTGTAACATCCCAAAATTCTAAATTTTGGAATGTTATATTAAATAAATAGTTTTGATCTGTACCTTATAAAGGTATCTTTCTTTGTTCTCTATATTTATACATTAGACCTAGAATTCTTTTAGCCGTAGCTATTTTTCTTCTGTAAAACAGCTTGGCCCTGATTTTTTTCAACTAGTCATAACTTTTTACTCGTTCATCCAAATTAGATGAAACCAGCGCCTATAGTTTTGTCTTGTTTCCACCTACCAGTGAACCTGTCACATTAACTTTTTGAAATTTTCAAATTTCGAAATTTGTTCAGATTCATATTCAAACTTCTTTTGATCATAACTTGAGTTTCGTAACTCCGATTTAGTTGATTCTTTTTGCAAATTGAAGCTCTTGACCTAAACTTTCTGACAAGACCAAATTCACCCAATTTTGGTACTGTTAGAAATTGTTTTCTGTTGCAAGAGTTAATTGCTTGTTTTCGAAGTTTTTCGAGATCTTTTCTTCGATTCTTTTGCATGATTGCTTATGTGTGGTTACTATTGCTTGCTCACGATAGATTGAACAGAGTCTGACGAGTAGAACTATCAGGAGTTATGAGTGCGAATCATCTTCATCAACAGTACAAGGCAAGTAACACATTGATCATACCCCTTTATTACCCAGTTTTTATGCATTAGTTACAATCCTCTGCATGATTAGGATGTGATTAACTTGTGGGTATGGGAAGTAGATGTTGAGGTAGAACATATTGCCCTTTTATTATCAAACCCTTGGGAGTTACTTCTACGTGATGCTTATATTGCCATGCTATGCTCGTAGACGTGGATTGGTTTTGAGTGTATCCATGACAGATGTGAGATTGTTAATTAATGGTTAACTTAAGGTGGCTACTTAAACACACATCTGGGTGGATTGGTTGCGGGCACCTGGGGATATACCAGTGCTGTCCTTTGGTTCGCCACCCAGGCTCAAAGGGATCATAAGATTATTCATGCTGGAAACTTCCGTGTGCAGCCACAAGCTATTATGGGCTCTAGCATAGTTGAGTATGTTGCATGACCTCTTTCAGTGGTGGGCTAGCAGATGTAGGGGAAAGTAGGTGTAACTGTCCACCCAGAGTAAAGAGTTAGTGTTTCTGAAAGACTGTGTAGCGACCCGACCTCAGACGGTCAAGTCTCTGTGCTTCAGTGTCATCCCTGGATCGGTAATGCTGACACACACAGTACTCGAAGGATTTATAGCAGAGTAGCAATCACACACTTATTACATCGAATGTCTCAAAGGAGAACTTATTACAATAAATATGGCTTAAGGCCATCTAAATAAGATAACAGCGGAAGGCTTGGAAGATAAAGTGAGACCATCAACTCCAACGGCATAGCTGAGTGCATGACAACGGCCTAGCGAATCTTACTCATCGTCTGAAAAGTCTGCAACATAATACGTTGCAGCCCGAAAACGGGTCAGCACATGGAATATGCTGGTAAAGTAACACAGTAAAGCAATGAACAAATGTATACTATCACTACATGCATATATGGCTGGTGGAGGCTGTAATGGTTAATATGTTTTGCGAAAAGCCAATTTTTCCCTACAACAAAGGAATAAATTTTATTTAACTATCATGGTGGTTGAACAACACTGAGAATGGTACCCCCATCTCAATCCCAATTAAGGAAAATAATCATCAACCCAACAGTTTAATTTTAGAGTGATGAGATACAATAGGATAATCCAAGTACTAGATACTCAAGATGTCCATAACCGGGGACACGGCTAACCATGATTAGATTGTACACTCTGCAGAGGTTTGCGCACTTTTCCCCACAAGACTCGATCTCCTCCGTTGGATTTCTCGCACTACATGGTGTTTGAGAAACGGATGACCGAGACACAGTCTTTCAGAAACATTAACTCTTTACTCCGGGTGGACCGGTACACCTACTTTCCCCTACATCTGCTAGTCCACCTCTTCAAGAGGTCATGTAGCATACTCAACTATGCCAGAGCCCATAATGGCTTGTGGCTGCACACGAAAGTTTCTAGCATGAAATATCTCACGATCCCTTTGAGCCTGGGTGGCGGACCGTAGGAGGATCACACGGTATATCCCCGGGATCTCATAGGACAACACTGGATTCCCCAAGTGCCCAAAACAAGCAATCCACCCAGATGTGTATTAAAGTTGCCACCTTAAGTTGAACCATTAAATAACAATCTCACATCTGTCATGGATTCACTCACCCAAACCACGTCTACGAGCATAGCATAGCAATAATAGCATAACGTAGAAGTAACTCCCAAGGTTTGATAATAAACAGGGCAATAGGTTCTACCTCATCATCTACTTCCCAATACCCACAAGTTAATCACATCCTAATCATGCAGTGTTTGAGGATTGGAACTAATGCATAAAAACTGGGTATGAAAAGAGTATGATCAATGTGTTACTCGCCTTGCTGACGATCTGCAAAACCTAGGGACTCGTAATAGCACGCTTCACACTCCGGGAATTCTATCGCAAACAAACAATAGCATACATAAGCAATAAATCAAAGATGCACGGGTAAATCTCAAATAAGAAGATCTAACCAGAAAGTTCAACTGAAGAACTCCGGTTTGCAAAAAGAATCAAATCAAACGGAGTAACGAAACTCAAACTGCGAAAGAAACAAGATCCGATTACTAATCTGGACTAAAGTCAAATTTTACAGTACCAAAATCTTGTTCAAGTTGGTTAAACAGAAAGAGGGCTTCAAGACGAAGATCTAGGCGCTTGAATTGCCTGATTCCGATAAACGAGCGAAAAGAAAAACTAAAACGAAAATCGGGTCAGAAATCGCGATCGAAAATAATCGCGAAAAACCCTGGAAAAAGAAAACTGACGAACGGGCTAACGAACGAACGTTCGCTGTCTGTAACTAATGGGTGAACGGCGTTCGTTAAAATCGAACGTACGGACGAACGTCCGCAATTTAACCGAACCGAGAAAAACCGAACCGATCTATTTTTAAAGAAAACAGATCTAGGGTTTCTAAAAAAAACCGAACTAACCAAAAAAAACGACGGTCAACTCGCGAAAACCGGTGGCGGCGGCGGCTACCTCGGCGGCGGGATCCGATGGGGCGGGGCGGCGGCTCCGGGCGGCGGCGGCAAGTGGCGGCGCGACGGCGCGGGCTGCGGCAGCTAGGGTTCGGGAGGCGCGGTGGCTGGTGGGCTGCGGGGTCTCGGGCCCCCGGCTTATAAAGAGGCCGGCCGGGTTGGTGTCCAGGTCGGACACGACCCGGTAAGGCGGTTGCACTTTTTTTTTAAATATTCCGACGCGCAGAAAAACAAAGAAAAGAAATACTAAACGGACTCCAAAAATCCTGAAATAAATTTTCTCCATCCTCTAAAAATCTACCGGACAAGGTGGACATTTATTTAGGACTCTAATGCAATTTTGAAAAAAGGGTATTTTTCCTAATTCAAATAAAATAGCAATAAAATCCAAATAAAATGTTTATTTGTTTTTAATATTTTTCCTCCAATATTTCATTATTTTGGGGAAGTCAAATTATCCCCTCTCATATATTTTGATATGAAATATTTTCAGAGAGAAAAATAATTAAACCAAATGACCCTTGTTTCAATATTTGATAAAATTCAAATATGAAAACGATGAAATCTCCAACTCTCTCCGTGGGTCCTTGAGTTGCTTAGAATTTCTAGGATCGCAAAGCAAATATGCAAATGAAATATGATAAGCATGAATGATCTATGTATAACATTCCAAATTGAAAATTTGGGATGTTACAGACTGTGTCTCGGTCATCCATTTCTCAAACACCATGTAGTGCGAGAAATCCAACGGAGGAGATCGAGTCTTGTGGGGAAAAGTGCGCAAACCTCTGCAGAGTGTACAAACTAATCATGATTAGCCATGTCCCTGGTTATGGACATCTTGAGTATCTGGTACTTGAATTATTGATTTGATCTCATCACGTTACTTAAATAATTTGTTGGGTTATTGATGTTAATTTGGGATTGAGTTGGGGTTACCTTCTTAATATTTCAACCAACTTTGTAGTTATATAAAATATATTCCTTTGTTGTAGGGAAAAACCGGCTTTACGCAAAATGTTAAACCTAGAGCCTCCACCAGCCAAATATGCATGTAGTGATAGTTATTATTCATCATTATCCTATGGTGTGAATTTGCCAGTACATTCAATGTACTAACCTACATGGCTGCAACATCTCATGTTGCAGGATTATCTTACGACGAGTAAGTGATACGTTAGGGTTACGATTTCTACACTCAACTTTGCCGTTGGTGTTGATGGAAATCCACGACCTTGTTGTTACTTCTGCTTTATGGATTGAGGTAATAGTATTTACGTTATTTTTCACATGTGATTTACCTCTGTTATAAATCCTCAAGTACTGTGTGTGTCAGCATACCGATCCAGGGGTGACACTTAAGCACAGAGACTTGACCCATTCGGGTCGGGTCGCTACATCAGCATTGCGAAGAGCTCAGGAATCGTTTTATTCATCCCTTGTATATTATAGTTCATCACGAAGCCTTTGTAGCTTGGTGGCAGTGATTGAAGAACTGTGCCAATAACATTATCAACTAGAAGATCAACTCCCAGCTGAGTCAAGTGGTTATGATACCCAGACATTTTGAGTATGTGTTCACTGACAGAACTGTTCTCCTCCATATTGCAGCTATAGAACTTGTTGGAGACTTCATCTCTCAACCCGGGCATTTGCTTGAAATATTGACTTCAATTATTGGAACATATCATATGCTCCATGACGTTCAAAACGTCTTTGAAGTCCCAGTTCTAAGCCGTAAAGTATGTCACACTGAACTATTGAGTAGTCATCAGATCGAGCCTGCCAGACGTTCACAACATCTGCAGTAGCTCCTGCAGCAGGTCTATCACCTAGCGGTGCATCAAGGACATAATTCTTCTGTGCAACAATGAGGATAATCCTCAAGTTACGGACCCAGTCCGTGTAGTTGCTACCATCATCTTTCAACTTTGCTTTCTCTAGGAACACATTAAAATTCAAGGGAACGGCAGCACGGGCCATTGATCTACAACATATATATGCAAAACTATTAAGACTAAGTTCAAGATATATTTAAGTTCAATTAATCAAATTACTAATGAACTCCCACTTAAATAAACATCCCTCAAGTTATCTAAGTGATACATGATCCAAATCAACTAACCCATGTCCGATCATCACGTGAGCTGGGGTAGTCATCAATGGTGAACATATTTATGTTGATCATATCTACTATATGACTCATGTTCGACCTTTCGGTCTCCAGTGTTCTGAGACCATGTCCGTACATGCTAGGCTCGTCAAGTTTAACCCAAGTATTTTGCATGTGCAAAACTGTCTTACACCCGTTGTATGTGAACATAGAGTCTATCACACCCGATCATCACGAGGTGCTTCGAAATGACGAACTTTGGCAATGGTTCATACTCAGGGAGAACACTTTTATCTTGAAATTTAGTGAAGGGATCATCTTATAATGCTACGCCGTTCTAAGCAAAATAAGACGCATGAAGGATAAACATCACATGCAATCAAAATATGTGACATGGTATGGCCATCATCATCTTGCGCTTTTGATCTTCATCTCCAAAGCATCATCATGATCTCCATCGTCACCGGCATGACACCTTGATCTCCATCGTTGCGTCGGGGTCGTCTCGCCAACTATTGCTTCTACAACTATTGCTAACGCATAGCGATAAAGTAAAGCAATTACATGGCTCTTGCATTTCATACCATAATTAAGAGACAACCCTAAGGCTCCTGCCGGTTGTTGATATTACAAAACATGATCATCTCATACAATAAAGTATATCACATCACGTCTTGACCATATCACATCACAACATGCCCTGCAAAAACAAGTTAGACGTCCTCTACTTTGTTGTTGCAAGTTTTACGTGGCTGCTACGGCTTCTAGCAAGAACCGTTCTTAACTACGCAAAAACCACAATGGTGATTTATCAAGTTTGTTGTTTTAACCTTCTTCAAGGTCTGGCCGCAGTCAAATTCAGTTCAACTAAAGTAGGAGAAACAGACACCCGCCAACCACCTTTTATGCAAAACAAGTTGCATGTCAGTCGGTGGAACCGGTCTCATGTGCGTGGACATGTAAGGTTGGTCCGGCCCGCCTCTTCCCACAATACCGCCGGATCAAAATAAGACGTTGGTGGTAAGCAGTATGACTATCACCGCCCACAACTCTTTGTGTTCTACTCATGCATATTGTTGGGAAACATAGCATGCAATTTCAAAAAAATTCCTACGCTCACACAAGATCTATCTAGGAGGTGCATAGCAATGAGAGGGGGAGAGTGTGTCCATGTACCCTCATAGACCGAAAGCAGAAGCATTTGACAACGCAGTTGATGTAGTCGAACTTCTTCCCGTTCCGACCGATCAAGCACCGAACGTACGGCACCTCCGAGTTCTGCACACGTCCAGCTTGATGACGTCCCTCGAACTCTTGATCCAGCAAAGTGTCGAGGGAGAGTTCCGTCATCACGACGGCGTGGTGACGGTGATGGTGAAGTGATCTGCGTAGGGCTTTCGCCTAAGCACTACGTGAATATGACCGAAGGCGTAAACTGTGGAGGGGGCGCCGCACACGGCTAACAATGTTTGTTGTGTGTTCTAGCGGTGGCCCCCCTTCATATATATAGGTTGGAGGGGAGGAGAGGCAGCCAAGGGGGCGCCCCAAGTAGGAGGAATCCTACTTGGGCACCTCCTAATTCGGCCTCCCCCCTTTCCTATTCCTATTCGGAGTAGGAAGGGAAGAGGGGTAAGGGGGAATCCTATTCCCTTTTTCCTTTCCTCCTTCCCCTTTCCTTCTCCAATTTGGCCAGCCCATATGGGGGGTGGGGGCGCACCAGCCCCTTAGTAGCTGGTGTGTTTCCCCTCTTGGCCCATAAGGCCCATATAGTTTGCCGGGAGTAGCCCGGAACCCCTTCCGATGACCCGATACGTACCCGGTAACCCCAGAACACTCCCGGTGTCCGAATACTATCGTCCTATATATGAATATTTACCTCTCGACCATTTTTGAGACTCCTCATCATGTCTGTGATCTCATCCGGGACTCCGAACAACATTCGGTCACCAAATCACATAACTCATATAATACAAATCGTCATCGAACGTTAAGCCCCCCCCCCCCCCCCCCCCCCCCCCCCCCCCCCCCCCCCCCCCCCCCCCCCCCCCCCCCCCCCCCCCCCCCCCCCCCCCCCCCCCCCCCCCCCCCCCCCCCCCCCCCCCCCCCCCCCCCCCCCCCCCCCCCATTTTTGGGACTAACCTATTAACCGGAGGCCCAGTGCCAGTTTCTATTTTTTTGTGCCTATTTTAGTGTTTCGCAGAAAAGGAATATCAAATGGAATCCAAACGGAATGAAACCTTTGCGATGATCTTTCTTGAACCGAAAGCAAACCAGAAGACTTGGAGTTGAAGTCTGTAACGCCAAGAGGCGGCCACGAGGCAGGAGGGCGCGCTCCCCACCCTCGTGGGCCCCTTGTAGCTCCACCGACGTACTTCTTTCACCTATATATACTCTTATACCCTAAAAACATCAGGGGGAGCCACAAAACCACTTTTCCACCGCCGCAACCTTATGTACCCGTGAGATCCCATCTTGGGGCCTTTTCCGGCGATCTGCCGGAGGGGGAATCGATCACGGAGGGCTTCTACAGCAACACCATAGCCTCTCCGATGAAGCGTGAGTAGTTTACCACAGACCTTCAGGTCCATAGTTATTAGCTAGAGGGCTTCTTCTCTCTCTTTGATTCTCAATACACCCCCCCCCCCCCCCCCCCCCCCCCCCCCCCCCCCCCCCCCCCCCCCCCCCCCACTTTTATTTACTTACAACTCAAGAATTACAACTCGATACTAGAACAAAATATGACTCTATAGGAATGCCTCCGGTGGTGTACCGGGATGTGCAATGAATCAAGAGTGACATGTATGAAAGAGTTATGAATGGTGGCTTTGCCACAAATACGATGTCAACTACATGATCATGCAAAGCAATATGACAATGGTGATGCGTGTCATAATAAACAGAACGGTGAAAAGTTGCATGGCAATATATCTCGGATTGGCTATGGAAATGCCATAATAGGTAGGTATGGTGGCTGTTTTGAGGAAGGTATATGGTGGGTTTATGGCAGCGGCGAAAGTTGCGCGGTACTAGAGAGGCTAGCAAAGGTGGAAGGGTGAGAGTGTGTATAATCCATGGACTCAACATTAGTCATAGATAACTCATAAACTTATTGCAAAAATCTATTAGTCATCGAAACAAAGTACTACGCGCATGCTCCTAGGGGGATAGATTGGTAGGAAAATACCATCGCTCGTCCCCGACCGCCACTCATAATTAAGGAAGACAATCAAAAAATATCTCATGCTCCAACTTCGTTACATAACGGTTCACCATACGTGCATGCTACGAGACTCACAAACCATAACACAAGTATTTCTCAAATTCACAATTACTCACTAGCATGACTAATATCACCTTCTTCATATCTCAAAACAATCATAAGGAATCAAAATTCTCATAGTATTCAATGCACTTTATATGAAAGTTTTTATTATATCCCTCTTGGATGCCTAACATATTAGGACTAAATTTATAACCAAAGAAATTACCATGCTGTTTAAAGACTCTCAAAATAATATAAGTGAAGCATGAGGGTTCATCAATTTCTATAAAATAAAAATACCGCCGTGCTCTAAAAAGATATAAGTGAAGCACTAGAGCAAAATTGCCTAGCCCCCCCCCCCCCCCCCCCCCCCCCCCCCCCCCCCCCCCCCCCCCCCCCCCCCCCCCCCCCCCCCCCCCCCCCCCCCCCCCCCCCCCCCCCCCCCCCCCCCCCCCCCCCCCCCCCCCCCCCCCCCCCCCCCCCCCCCCCCCCCCCCCCCCCCCCCCCCCCCCCCCCCCCCCCCCCCCCCCCCCCCCCCCCCCCCCCCCCCCCCCCCCCCCCCCCCCCCCCCCCCCCCCCCCCCCCCCCCCCCCCCCCCCCCCCCCCCCCCCCCCCCCCCCCCCCCCCCCCCCCCCCCCCCCCCCCCCCCCCCCCCCCCCCCCCCCCCCCCCCCCCCCCCCCCCCCCCCCCCCCCCCCCCCCCCCCCCCCCCCCCCCCCCCCCCCCCCCCCCCCCCCCCCCCCCCCCCCCCCCCCCCCCCCCCCCCCCCCCCCCCCCCCCCCCCCCCCCCCCCCCCCCCCCCCCCCCCCCCCCCCCCCCCCCCCCCCCCCCCCCCCCCCCCCCCCCCCCCCCCCCCCCCCCCCCCCCCCCCCCCCCCCCCCCCCCCCCCCCCCCCCCCCCCCCCCCCCCCCCCCCCCCCCCCCCCCCCCCCCCCCCCCCCCCCCCCCCCCCCCCCCCCCCCCCCCCCCCCCCCCCCCCCCCCCCCCCCCCCCCCCCCCCCCCCCCCCCCCCCCCCCCCCCCCCCCCCCCCCCCCCCCCCCCCCCCCCCCCCCCCCCCCCCCCCCCCCCCCCCCCCCCCCCCCCCCCCCCCCCCCCCCCCCCCCCCCCCCCCCCCCCCCCCCCCCCCCCCCCCCCCCCCCCCCCCCCCCCCCCCCCCCCCCCCCCCCCCCCCCCCCCCCCCCCCCCCCCCCCCCCCCCCCCCCCCCCCCCCCCCCCCCCCCCCCCCCCCCCCCCCCCCCCCCCCCCCCCCCCCCCCCCCCCCCCCCCCCCCCCCCCCCCCCCCCCCCCCCCCCCCCCCCCCCCCCCCCCCCCCCCCCCCCCCCCCCCCCCCCCCCCCCCCCCCCCCCCCCCCCCCCCCCCCCCCCCCCCCCCCCCCCCCCCCCCCCCCCCCCCCCCCCCCCCCCCCCCCCCCCCCCCCCCCCCCCCCCCCCCCCCCCCCCCCCCCCCCCCCCCCCCCCCCCCCCCCCCCCCCCCCCCCCCCCCCCCCCCCCCCCCCCCCCCCCCCCCCCCCCCCCCCCCCCCCCCCCCCCCCCCCCCCCCCCCCCCCCCCCCCCCCCCCCCCCCCCCCCCCCCCCCCCCCCCCCCCCCCCCCCCCCCCCCCCCCCCCCCCCCCCCCCCCCCCCCCCCCCCCCCCCCCCCCCCCCCCCCCCCCCCCCCCCCCCCCCCCCCCCCCCCCCCCCCCCCCCCCACTTTACTATCTTTATTAGATCTCACTTTTGTGAGTGGCCGTGAAGGGATTGACAACCCCTTTATCACGTTGGTTGCAAGGTTCTTGATTGTTTGTGTAGGTACTAGGTGACTTGTGCATTGTCTCCTACTGGATTGATACCTTGGTTCTCAAAAACTGAGGGAAATACTTATGCTAATTTGTTGCATCACCGTTTCCTCTTCAAGGGAAAACCAACGCATGCTCAAGAGGTAGCACTGCGCGGTTGCCCTCTGCTTCTTCTCCTCCTCACAAATTTGCATCCTCTTTGCCAGATTCCGCGATAGCTCCAATCCACCTTACTGCCATGGCTCCCAGGAAGAAGAAGGGAAAGACCCCTGCAGCGGCGGAACCCTCGCCGGGGCTGGAACCAGCACTGGGCTAGTCCATGGTGCTCAACCATGAGGGGCTGGATAATGTCCGACATGCAATCGCCGCCGATTCCAACGAGTGGAAGGCGATGAAGATCTAGCCTGCCACCCAGACTTTAGATGACATGGAGGCCACCGAGATCCCTCTTGATCTTCACACCCTTTTTGCCGGCCTATTGCCGCCATTCTCTGATTTCTTCAATGTTGTGCTCTCGCACTACCAAATCCATGGCTGCATCTGGATCCCGAATCCATAGTCCTCCTCTCCGCATTCTTGTTTTTGTGTGAGGCCTTCGTGGGCAATACTCCGTCCGTGGCCCTGCTCTGCCACTACTTCTTGCTCCAGTTGGTCGACGGCGAGCAACGCTCGGGGTGTGTGTCGCTTCAGGCAGTGGCGGCGACTGCCCCCCCCCCCCCCCCCCCCCCCCCCCCCCCCCCCCCCCCCCCCCCCCCCCCCCCCCCCCCCCCCCCCCCCCCCCCCCCCCCCCCCCCCCCCCCCCCCCCCCCCCCCCCCCCCCCCCCCCCCCCCCCCCCCCCCCCCCCCCCCCCCCCCCCCCCCCCCCCCCCCCCCCCCCCCCCCCCCCCCCCCCCCCCCCCCCCCCCCCCCCCCCCCCCCCCCCCCCCCCCCCCCCCCCCCCCCCCCCCCCCCCCCCCCCCCCCCCCCCCCCCCCCCCCCCCCCCCCCCCCCCCCCCCCCCCCCCCCCCCCCCCCCCCCCCCCCTCCAACGTATCTATAATTTTTTATTGTTCCATGCTATTATATTATCTGTTTTAGATGTTTTATATGCATTAATATGCTATTTTATATTATTTTGGGAGTAACCTATTAACCTAGAGCCCGGTGCCAGTTCCTATTTTTCCCTTGTTTTTGAGTTTCACACAAACGGAATACCAAACGGAGTCCAAACGGAATAAAACTTTGGCAATGATTTTTCTTGGACCAGAAGGAAACCAGGAGACTTGGAGATGAAGTCGGAGGAGCCACGAGGTGGCCACAAGGACGAAGGGCGCGCCGCCCACCCTTGTGGGCCCCTCGTGCACTTCCTGACCTAATTCTTTCGCCTATATATACTCATATATCCCCAAACCAGCAGGGGCATCCACGAAAACACTTTTCCACCGCCGCAACCTTCTGTACGCCAGAGGGGGATTCGATCACGGAGGGCTTCTACATTAACTCTATTGCCCTTTCGATGAAGCGTGAGTAGTTTACCATAGACCTATGGGTCCATAGCTAGTAGCTAGATGGCTTCTTATCTATCTTTGATTCTCAATACCATGTTCTCCTTGATGTTCTTGGAGATCTATTCGATGTAATACTTTTTTGCGGTGTGTTTGCCGAGATCCGATGAATTGTGGATTTATGATCAGCTTATGTATGAATATTATTTGAATCTTCTTTGAATTCTTTTATGCATGATTTGATATCTTTGTAATTCTCTTCGAACTATCGGTTTGGTTTCGCCAACTAGATTGGTTTTTCTTGCAATGGGAGAATTGCTTAGCTTTGGGTTCAATCTCGCTGTGTCCTTTCCCAGTGACAGTAGGGGCATCAAGGCATGTATTGTATTGTTGCCATCGAGGATAAAAAGGTGTGGTTTTCATCATATTGCTTGAGTTAATTCCTCTACATCATGTCATCTTGCTTACCCCCCCCCCCCCCCCCCCCCCCCCCCCCCCCCCCCCCCCCCCCCCCCCCCCCCCCCCCCCCCCCCCCCCCCCCCCCCCCCCCCCCCCCCCCCCCCCCCCCCCCCCCCCCCCCCCCCCCCCCCCCCCCCCCCCCCCCCCCCCCCCCCCCCCCCCCCCCCCCCCCCCCCCCCCCCCCCCCCCCCCCCCCCCCCCCCCCCCCCCCCCCCCCCCCCCCCCCCCCCCCCCTCTAGATGCATGCTGGATAGCGGTCGATGTGTGGAGTAATAGTAGTAGATGCAAAAAGTTTTTGGTCTACTTGACACGGACGTGATGCCTATATTCATGATCATTGCCTTAGATATTGTCATAACTTTGCGCTTTTCTATCAATTGCTCGGCAGTAATTTGCTCACCCACCATAATATTTTCTATCTTGAGAGAAGCCTCTAGTGAAACCTATGGCCCCCGGGTCTACTTTCCATCATATAAGTTTCCGATCTACTATTTTGCAATCTTTTACTTTCCGATCTATAAACCAAAAATACCAAAAATATTTACTTTACCTTTTATCTATCTCTATCAGATCTCACTTTTGCAAGTAACCGTGAAGGGATTGACAACCCCTTTATCGCGTTGGGTGCAAGTTGTTTGATTGTTTGTGCAGGTATTCGGTGACTTGTGCGTTGTCTCCTACTGGATTGATACCTTGGTTCCCAAACTGAGGGAAATACTTATCTCTACTTTGCTGCATCACCCTTTCCTCTTCAAGGAAAAAACCAACGCAAGCTCAAGAAGTAGCAAATACCTTCATTAACCATAAAGTGGCACTTCTCCCAATTCAAGACAAGATTAGTTTGCTCACATCTCTGCAAAACTCAGTCCAGGTTGCTCAAGCAATCGTCAAAAGAAGTTCCATAAACAGAAAAATCATCCATGAAAACCTCAACAATCTTTTCACAAAAGTCAGGGAATATAGCAGTTATACATCTTTGAAAGGTAGCACATGCATTGCATAAACCAAAAGGCATACGTCTATAAGCATAAGTTCCAAATGGGCAAGTAAAGGTGGTTTTCTCTTGATCAGGTTGTGAAACATGTATTTGAGAGAAACCAGAATATCCGTCCAGAAAACAAAAGTGTGTGTGCTTAGATAATCTTTCCAACATTTGATCGATAAAAGGCAAAGGGTAATGATCTTTTCTAGTTGCTTTATTTATTTTTCTAAAATCAATTATTCTATAGCGAGTAACAATTCTTTGTGGGATAAGTTTATTTTTATCATTAGGAACAACAGTAATACCTCCCTTCTTAGGGACACAATGAACGGGACTTACCCATCTACTATCAGCTATGGGATAGATTATACCTGCCTCAAGAAGCTTTAATATTTCATTTCTCACCACTTCTTTCATCTTAGGATTCAAACGTCGTTGATGATCAACAACGGGTTTAGCATCAGGTTCCATATTAATCTTGTGCTAACAGAGAGTGGGACTAATGCACTTAAGATCATCAAGAGTATATCCAATGGCAGCACGATGCTTTTTCAGATTTTTCAATAATCTTTCTTCTTCATGTTCTGAAAGGTTAGCACTAATAATAACATGATATATCTTTTTCTCATCAAGATAAGCATATTTCAAAGTGTCAGGACATTGTTTTAATTCAAACATGGGATCACCTTTAGGTGGAGGAGGACCTCCTAGAGTTTCAATAGGAAAATTGTGTTTGAGCAGAGGTCGTAGTTCACAGAAAATCTTATCTATTTCGTTTCTTTCATGCAGATGCATATCATTTTCATGGTCTAGCAAATATTGTTCTAGTGGATCAGTAGGAGGCACAACAATAGAAGCAAGACCAATTATTTCATCCTTAATAGGTAATTCTTTCTTATGTATAGGGGATCAATTGTAGTCCTTTCGATAAGTAAGAGTGCCGAACCCAACAAGGAGCAGAAGGAAATGACAAGTGGGTTTCAGCAAGGTATTTTCTACAAGCACTGAAATAGTCGGTAACAAGTAGTTTGATAGCAAGGTAATTTGTAACGAGCAAGTAACGGTAACGATAAATAAAGTGTAGCAAGGTAGCCCAATCCTTTTGTGGTGAAGGACATGCCAAAACGGTTTCTTATAATAGGCAAAGCATTCTTGAGGGTACACGGGAATTTCATCATATTGGTTTGATTTGTGTTCGCTACTTTGCTAATTTGATATGTGGGTGGACCGGTGCTTAGGTGCTGTTCTTACTTGAACAAACCTCCTACTTATGATTAACCCCCTCGCAAGCATCCGCAACTACGAGAAAAGTATTAAGATAAAATCTAACCATAGCATTAAACTTTTGGATCCAAATCGGTCCCTTACGAAGTAGCACATAAACTAGGGTTTAAGCTTCTGTCACTCTAGCAACCCATCATCTAATAACTACTCCACAATGCATTCCCTTAGGCCCAAATATGGTGAAGTGCCACGTAGTCGATGTTCACATGGCACCACTAAGGGAATCACAACATACATATCATCAAAATATCGAACACATATCAAGTTCACATGATTACTTGCAACATGCCTTCTCCCGTGACCTCAAGAACAAAAATAACTACTCACAAATGATAATCATGCTCAATATCAGAGGGGTATTAAATAGCATAATGGATCTGAGCATATAATCTTCCACCAAATAAACCATATAGTAATCAACTACGAGATGTAATCAACACTACTAGTCACCCACAAGTACCAATCTGAGGTTCTGGTACAAAGATTGAACACAAGAGATGAACTAGGGTTTGAGAGGAGATGGTGTTGTTGAAGATGTTGATGGAGATTGCCCTCCCAAAGATGAGAGGATTGTTGGTGATGACGATGACGATGATTTCCGCCTCCGGGAGGGAAGTTCCCCCGGCGGAATCGCTCCGCCGGAGGGTAAAACTGCTCCTGCCCAAGTTCCGCCTTGAGGCGGCGGTGCTTCATCCCGAAAGTCCTCCTCTTATTTTTCTAGGTCAAGATGACCTATATACCAGAAGATGGGCACCGGAGGTGGGCCGAGGAGGGCACAACCCACCAGGGCGCGCCTGGGGGCCCAGGCGCGCCCTGGTGTCTTGTGCTCACCAGGGTGGGCCCCCTCCAGTAGTTATTTGCTCAAGTATTTTTTATATATTTCAAAACAATTCTTCATAAATTTTCAGCTCATTTGGAGATGTGTAGAATAGGTAACTCTGACGTAGCTTTTTCAGGTCCAGAATTCGAGCTGCCGGCATTCTCCCTCCTTGTGTAAACCTTGCATATTATGAGAGAAAAGGAATTAGAATTACTCCATAAAGCATTATTGTGCATAAAAACATCCTAAATAATAGTAGGAAAACATGATGCAAAATGGACATACTGATAGCACACAAGGTATTCCTCCGGTATCCGGGAGTTGCATGATCTCATGGTCGAAGGAACATGTATTTGACATTAAGAAAGCAGTAGCAGATGGGTCTTGTCCATCACATCGTTCTCCTAATGACGTGATCCCATTATCAAATGACAACTCATGTCTATGGTCAGGAAACCTTAACCATCTTTTGATCAACGAGCTAGTCTAGTAGAGGCTTACTAGGGACTTGGTATTTGTTTATGTATCCGCACATGTATTTAAGTTTCCGATCAATACAATTATAGCATGAATAATAAACCTTTATCATGATTAAGGAAATATAATAATAACCACTTTATTATTGCCTCTAGGGCATATTTCCAACACTAAAGGTGGCTTCAGTTTGGACACAGCGGTGTAGACCGCGTTCGGTGCCATGTTGTTGACGCGCCTGTGAGTATTGGCATGGCGGGATGTCGTTGTTGCTGATGAAGATCAAAACCAATTGAAATTTGAATCCGGCCGATCGCGAGTTTCTCGATTCCTGAGAGAAATCCTTCCAAGAACACAAGCCATCATGCGGAGGGCCCCACGATGGGCGCCAACTGTCGTGGTTTTGTCACGATAGATGTCCTAGTGTGAGGACTTAGTCGTGAGGCCATCGCAACTATGTGGTAGCTTGAACGGAGTTGATCGGAATTGAGAGACGCAAGTTTTACCCAGGTTCGGCCCCTCATGGTGGAGGTAAAGCCTACATCCTGTTTATTGTATTGCTTGAGTATCAATTACAAGGGCTCTATTTCGCTACCTCATCTCGTGAGGCCTTAAAACATCTGTCTCGAGGCGTGTCTGTCTAAACCCTATCTATCTTAACCTGTCCCCCTTGGGGTGCCCTGCTCCTCCTTATATAAGTTGAAGGGCGGCTTACATGTAGAGTCCTAGTAGGATTAGGACTTAACCTATTCTGGCTTCTTACGTCGGGCTTCTTACGACGGGCTTCTTACGTCGGGCTTCTTACAACGGGCTTCTTACGTCAGGCTTCTTAACTCCAGGACTCACCATGCCAGGTTAGGATGCCCAGTTACACAATCTGCCGGGTTACATCTGCCGGGTTACACCTACCGGGTTACGCCTGTCGGGTTAAGTAAGATGTCAGGTTAGGTCCAGAGATGACTTAACATGGCTGCTTAAGTCGGGAGATGACTTAATGTCATGAGCCGGGTTTAACCGCGGGTAATTCCCTGGACACACACCCTACCGCCGTTGGGTGTGGCGGTACGGTGTGTAAACCTACCACACAAATTTGCCAGTTTTCTGTCACAGAAATCATTCGCCCGTGCAGGCGCACCACACCTTACCGCCGAGCTTTAGCCACACTACCGCCATAAGCCTTGGTGGTAGGGTCGTTAGGACACATCAGACCCACCCACAAACGGTGGATTGACGGGGGTTGCCACCCTACCGCCGGTGGCCACAATGGTAGCCTGTTCAAACCTACCACCATGGGCCCTGGCGGCAGGCAAAGGGTCAGATCCTGAAATGTTTCCAGACGGGGGTCAGATCCTGCTAAAGTAGCCCAAAAGGGTAAAAACACGAAATTTGGCTGTTTTTCGTTGTCAGCGCACCCACGGAGGATTGCCACAGGAATTCGCCTACAGTTACAGTAATAAATTGGAAAAACATCACGGCGACGTATCAAGCCAAATCTTGATTTTAGTAGTAGCGAATGCTTAGAGTGGGGTGGTTAGCGAGGCCATCTCAATAGCAGTCAATACCTTTGCGCGCCGCCGCTAGTTCCCTCTCCCTCCACAAGCCGCTCCGGCGGCGGGAGGAAGGGGGAACCTTAGATCGCGTCCGGTGTGTTTTCGGTAGGGTTAGGGTTGAGGGAGTCGTTGCTGAGGCTGTCGCCGCGGCGGCGCGTCTGAATAAGTTTCTCCGGGCTTCGTTCGCTCTTAGATGGGGCTCTAGCCTTCGTTTAGGAGCCAGCAGAGTGGCGGACACCCGGATCTTGTTGAGGTCGTGGACTATGGTATCTGGAGGTCGACCGGCATTGGCCAGTTTGGTCCTCAGATAAGTGGTGGTTGTGTGGAGGCGAATATTCTTCTTCCTCGTTGGTATGATTTTCTGTTGTGTTTCTCCACCTTTGTGCTGCTGCTGGAGGGATGTCCTACTTTGCCCGGGTAGTTGGCCTGGCGATTGCTCTGGAACCGGATCCTAGTTCTCTTCCATCTGGAAGGGCCTTATATAGCGGTACCCAAAGCCACAGATGGCGAAGGCTGGTGCAGGCGTGTTGGCTGCACATGTGTGTCCTTGTCGTTTTTGCGCTGGAGCAAAGAAGTGGGGGAGTAGCATGGCAATGATTATGCCGTGGTTGGAGATGAGGACATGGTTGGGTCTGGATGCAGATTACTATGTTGCAGGGGTCTCCTCGCAAGGTTCAGGAATGATTACACAGAGCTCCGAAGGTCTTCATGTTTTGCTGGTTATTTTAGGGTGCTCTTTGTTATTCTGGTTGTTTATGCGTGGGTTAGGGTGTGCTTGTTCGGGTTAAGAACTTTGTATTATGTCATGATTTGAATACAAGCATACTTTCTCAAAAAAAATCTTGATTTTAGTGAAAATCTAGAAACTTAGCCTGTTGTGCCGTTGGTTCTACAACGAACGGCATCCACTCAAACATCACATTTGGACCATATGTGGGGTAGGCTTGTGGATTACCACCATAATTATTTTTAAAAATTGCTCGCTCTCCTACACAACTGTTCTCCCACCACCCAAGGGCGGAGCCCTTCCTATGGATGGGCCACCCCCAACACATTCCAGCGGGGACTAGCAATGTAGAGCATAGAACATCTGTTAATTGCGGACTCACAACATGCATCATAGCAAATATGAATGTGTGCAACCATTATAACACCTGCATGGGCTAACTAGCCAAGCCCGATAAGATATAGCCCACGGTGGCCAGCCAGGAGAGAATGTATTCACGATCCAGTCGTCACACATATATCGACTCCTGTTTGGACCTGATTGTCACCGTCGATCTAGGGCAGATGGAGCTAGCCCCAATGTCATTTTAGTTGACTAGTAAGATGCCCGTGCGTTGCACGGAACATCAAGATGCATTTATATGAGTAGTTTATCTTGTGCGATATAAGGATGAACGAGGGAAGGCCTTATCTACAAATGTGGAGAGGGGTGCGGATATCTTTTTGCAAAATTGCCATAGTTTCCTTCCTATCCGCCAGATATAGATCAGACGGCCTATATTGCAGGATGGCAGGCACACCATCATCACCAACTCTGTTTTTTTATAAGAGTAGAGATATGCAAGCTCCAAATCCAATATTGTGGCATCGGCATACATTCCATGGCCTGCTCAAACCAAAAGGGAATCATATTGTAATATGCCCATGGTTATTATTATCCTCGCCCGCCTATGCTTAAATCCTGGCTTCGCCCCTACCACCACTAACCCATCTACTTCCACCGCCACCTCCATCATTTGGCATGCGCTTGCCATACCCGCAGCCGCTTCTACTCCTATGGAGTACATCCCCTGCCACCTGTCCATGGGGGCAAAGCACTCGTCCTGTATCTTCGTCATCAAACCAAAAATGAAAAGAGGATGCTTAATAGCTGATCCGCTCTGTGAAACCTTGGAAACCCAATGTCAGAGTGTGGCTACGTTCATGTTCGTGGCATCGTCCTCCAACTCTATCCATGGGACCCCAGTCCTATAGGCTACAAGCACCATCCACAACTTCCGCTTCTACTGTCTTGCCATTACCGGCATCAAGTACCATGCTTGGCAACTGGACATCGTCAAGAAGCTCCTTAGTAACACATGCATCGTCGACCGGATCGAAGGACAAATTAAGCGCCTCCGAAACGTGTTGGCTTTCTTCATGTGATGTTAACTTTGAAGCCGGACACCATCTCAAGGCTGAAAGGATCGGTATGGTCGACTAGAGGGCGGTGAATAGGCGACTAACCAAATTTTATCCTCTTTTGCAAATTTAGGCTCACCAATAAAGTAGGTTGTCTAGATATGCAATTAGGTGGACAACCTATTTGGCAAGCAATACAATAACAAGTGCAAGCAAGGGAAAACAAAAGATAGAAGCTTGCACAAATTAAAGGAACAAAGTAACCTGCAAGTGGAGTCGAAGAAGACAAGGATGTGTTGCCGAAGTTCCCTCCTTTGGGGGAGGTACATCTCCGTTGTGAAGGAAATATGCCCTAGAGGCAATAATAAAGTTGTTATTTTATATTTCCTTATATCATGATAAATGTTTATTATTCATGCTAGAATTGTATTAACCGGAAACTTGATACATGTGTGGATACATAGACAAAACACTGTGTCCCTAGTAAGCCTCTACTAGACTAGCTCGTTAGTCAAAGATGGTTAAGTTTCCTAACCATAGACATGTGTTGTCATTTGATGAATGGGATCACATCATTAGGAGAATGATGTGATGGACAAGACCCATCTGTTAGCTTAGCATAATGATCGTTAAGTTTTATTGCTATTGCTTTCTTCATGACTTATACATATTCCTTTGACTATGAGATTATGCAGCTCCCGGATACCAGAGGAATACCTTGTGTGCTATCAAACGTCACAATGTAACTGGGTGATTATAAAGATGCTCTACAGGTATCTCCAAAGGTGTTTGTTAGGTTGTCATAGATCGAGATTAGGATTTGTCACTCCGAGTATCGGAGAGGTATCTCTGGGCCCTCTCGGTAATGCACATCATGATAAAGCCTTGCAAGCAATATGACTAATGAGTTAGTTGCGGGATGATGCATTACAAAACGAGTAAAGAGACTTGTCGGTAACGAGATTGAAATACGTATGAAGATACCGATGATCGAATCTCGGGCAAGTAACATACCGATGACAAAGGGAATTACGTATGTTGTCATTACGGTTTGACCGATAAAGATCTTCGTAGAATATGTAGGAACCAATATATATGAGCATCCAGGTTCCGCTATTGGTTATTGACCAGAGAGTTGTCTCGGTCATGTCTACATAGTAATCGAACCTGTAGAGTCCGCACGCTTAACGTTCGATGATGATTTGTATTATATGAGTTATGTGATTTGGTGACCGAATGCTGTTCGGAGTCCCGGATGAGATCACGGACATGACAAGGAATGTCGAAATGGTCAAGAGGTAAAGATTCATATATAGGACGATAGTATTTGGACTTAATGGGCCTAGGAAGGGGTTCCGGGCAACCCTCGGCAAGCTATATGGGCTTAATGGGCCTAGGGAGGGACAGACCAGCCCACATGGGGCTGGTGTGCCCCTCCACTATGCCGGCCAGCCCTAGGGAAGGCAAGGGAGGAGGGCTAGCCCCTCGTTCCTTCCCCTTCTCAATGGAGAAAGGAAAGGGGGGGCACCTCCTCCTTCCTTCTCCTAGTGCCAAAACAAGGAAGGGGGAGCCGAATTGGGGTGGGAGCCCAAGTAGGATTCGGCCTACTTGGGCGCCCCCTGGCTACCTCTTCCCCCTCAAACCTATATATATATGTGGGGAGGGGGTGCCTAGAGAACACACAAACATCAGTTAGCCGTGTGCGGCGCCCCCCTCCACAGTTTACGCCTCCGGTCATATTGTCGTAGTGCTTCGGCGAAGCCCTACACGGATCACTTCACCATCACCATCACCACGCCATCGTGCTGACGAAACTCTCCCTCGACACTTTGCTGGATCAAGAGTTCAAGGGACGTCATCGAGCTAAACGTTTGCTGAACTCAGAGGTGTCGTACGTTTGGTACTTGATCGGTTGAATCACGAAGACGTTCGACTACACCAACCGCGTTAAACTAACGCTTCCGCTTTCGGTCTATGAGGGTACATGGAAACACTGTCCCCCTCTCGTTGCTATGCATCTCCTAGATAGATCTTGCGTGAGCATAGGAATTTTTTTGAAATTGCATGCTATGTTTCCCAACAGTGGCATCTGAGCCAGATCTATGCGTAGATGATATGCACGAGTACAACACAAAGAGTTGTTGGCGATCATAGTCATACTGCTTACCACCAACGTCTTAGTTTGATTCGGTGGTATTGTTGGATGAAGCGGCCCAGACCAACCTTACATGACCACGTTCATGAGACCGGTTCCACCGACAGACATGCAACTTGTTTTGCATAAAGGTGGTTGGCGGGTGTCTGTTTCTCCAACTTTAGTTGAATCGAATTTGACTATGGCCGGTCCTTGTTAAAGGTTAAAACAGCAAACTTGATGAAACATCGTTGTGGTTTGATGCGTAGGTAAGAACAGTTCTTACTAGAAGCCCGTAGCAGCCACGTAAAACTTGCAACAACAAAGTAGAGGACGTCTAACTTATTTTTGCAGGGCATGTTGTGATATGATATGGTCAAGACATGATGTGATATACGTTAATTTATGAGATGATCATGTTTTGTAAAAGTTATCGGCAACTGGCAGGAGCCTTATGGTTGTCGCTTTATTGTATGAAATGCAATCGCCATGTAATTGCTTTACTTTATCACTATGTGTTAGCGATAGTTGTAGAAGCAATAGTTGGCGAGACGACAACGATGCTACGATGGAGATCAAGGTGTCAAGCCGGTGACGATGGAGATCATGACGGTGCTTTGGAGATGGAGATCAAAGGCACAAGATGATGATGGCCATATCATGTCACATATTTTGATTGCATGTGATGTTTATCTTTTATGCATCTTATTTTTCTTAGTACGATGGTAGCATTATAAGATGATCCCTCACTAAAATTTCAAGGTATAAGTGTTCTCCCTGAGTATGCACCGTTGCGACAGTTCGTCGTGCCGAGACACCATGTGATGATCGGGTGTGATAAGCTCTACGTTCACATACAACGGGTGCAAGACTGTTTTTTCACATGCGGAATACTCGGGTTAAACTTGACGAGCCTAGCATGTACAGACATGGCCTCGGAACACTGGAGACCGAAAGGTCGAACGTGAATCATATAGTAGATATGATCAACATAGAGATGTTCACCATTGAAAACTACTCCATCTCACGTGATGACTGGACATGGTTTAGTTGATATGGATCACGTGATCATTTAGATGACTCGAGGGATGTCTATCTAAGTGGGAGTTCTTAAGTAATATGATTAATTGAACCTAATTTATCATGAACTTAGTCCTGATAGTATTTGCATATCTATGTTGTAGATCAATAGCTTGCGTATAGCTCCCCTGTTTTATTTTTGATATGTTCCTAGAGAAAACTAAGTTGAAAGATGATAGTAGCAATGATGCGGACTGGGTCTGTGATCTGAGGATTATCCTCATTGTTGCACAGAAGAATTATGTCCTTAATGCACCACTAGGTGACGAACCTGTTGTAGGAGTAGATGTAGACGTTATGAACGTTTTGCAAACTCGGTATGATGACTACTTGATAGTTTAGTGCACCATGCTTTACGGCTTAGAACCGGGACTTCAAAAATGTTTTGAACGCCATGGAGCATATGAGATGTTCCAAGAAGCTGAAAATGATATCTCAGACTCATGCTCGTGTTAAGAGGTATGATATCTCTGACAAGTACTTTGCCTACAACATGGAGGAGAATAGCTCAGCTAGTGAGCATGTGCTCATAATGTCTGGGTACTACAATCGCTTGAATCAAGTGGGAGTTAATCTTCCAGATAAGATAGTGATTGGCAGAGTTATCTAGTCACTATCACCAAGTTACTAGAACTTCGTGATGAACTATAATATGCAAGGGATGACGAAAATGATTCCCAAGCTCTTCGCGATGCTAAAATCAGCGAAGGTAGAAATCAAGAAATAGCATCAAGTGTTGATGGTTAACAAGAACACTAGTTTCAAGAAAAAGGGCAAGGGAAAGAAAGGGAAACTTCAAAAAGAATGGCAAGAAAGTTGCCACTCCTATGAAGAAGCCCAAAGCTAGACCCAAGCCTGAAACTGAGTGCTTCTACTGCAAAGGAATGGTCACTAAAAGTGGAATCGCCCTAGATACTTGGCGGATAAGAAGGATGGCAAAGTGAACAAAGGTATATTTGATATACATGTTATTGATGTGTACTTTACTAGTGTTTATAGCAACCCCTCGGTATTTGATACAGGTTCAGTTGCTAAGAGTAGTAACTCGAAACAGGAGTTGCAAAATAAACAGGGACTAGTTAAGGACGAGGTGATGATGTGTGTTGGAAGTAATTCCAAGGTTGATACGATCACCATCGCACACTCCCTCTACCTTCAGGATTAGACTTGAACCTAAATAAATATTATTTGGTGTTTGCGTTGAGCATTAATATGATTAGATCATGTTTTGCAATATGGTTATTCATTTAAGTCAGAGAATAATTGTTGTTCTGTTTATATGAATAAAACCTTCTATGGTCTTACACCCAATGTGAATGGTTTGTTGAATCTCGATCGTGGTGATACACATATTCATAATATTGATGCCAAAAGATGCAAAGTTGATAATGATAGTGCAACGTATTTGTGGCATTGCCGTTTAGGTCATATTGGTGTAAAGCGCATGAAGAAACTCCATGCAGATGGACTTTTGGAATCACTTGATTATGAATCATTTGATGCTTGCGAACCATGCCTCATGGGCAAGATGACTAAAACTCCGTTCTCCGGAACAATGGAGCAAGCCATTGACTTATTGGAAATAATACATACCGATGTATGCGGTCCGATGAGTGTTGTGGCTCATGGCGGGTATCGTTATTTTCTAACCTTCATAGATGATTTGTGCAGATATGGGTATATCTACTTAATGAAACACAAGTCTGAAACATTTGAAAAGTTCAAAGAATTTCAGAGTGAAGTGGAGAACCATCATAATAAGAAAATAAAGTTTCTACGATCTGATCGCGAAGGCAAATAATTGAGTTATGAGTTTGGCCTTCATTTAAAAAATGTGGAATAGTTTCACAACTCACGCCACCTGGAACACCACAGCGTAATGGTGTGTATGAACGTCGTAACCGTACTTTATTGGATATGGTGTGATCTATGATGTCTCTTACCGATTTACCACTATTGTTTTCGGGTTATGCATTAGAGACAGCTGCATTCACGTTAAATAGGGCACCATCTAAATCCGTTGAGACGACACCGTATGAACTGTGGTTTGGCAAGAACCTAAGTTGTCGTTTCTTAAAGTTTGGGGTTGTGATGCTTATGTGAAAAAGCTTCAGCCTGATAAGCTCGAACCCAAATCGAAGAAGTGTGTCTTCATAGGATACCCAAAAGAAACTGTTTGGTACACCTTCGGTCACAGATCCGAAGGTAAGATCTTTGTTGCTAAGAATGGATCCTTTCTAGAGAAGGAGTTTCTCTCGAAAGAAGTGAGTGGGAGGAAAGTAGAACTTGATGAGGTAATTGTACCTTCTCTCGAATTGGAAAGTAGCTCATCACAGAAAACCGTTCCCGTGGTGCCTACACCAACTAGAGAGGAAGCTAATGATAATGATCATGAAACTTCATATCAAGTTACTACCGAACCTCGTAGGTCAACCAGAGTATGTTACGCACCAGAGTGGTACGGTAATCCTGTTCTGGAAGTCATGTTACTAGACCATGACGAACCTACGAACTATGAGGAAGCAATGATGAGCCCAGATTCCGCGAAATGGCTTGATGCCATGAAATCTGAGATGGGATCCATGTATGAGAACAAATATGGACTTTGGTTGACTTGCCCGATGATCGGCAAGCCATAGAGAATAAATGGATCTTCAAGAAGAAGACTGACGCTGATGGTAATGTTACTATCTACAACGCTCGACTTGTTGCAAAAGGTTTTCGACAAGTTCAAGGAGTTGACTATGATGAGACTTTCTCACTCGTATAGATGCTTAAGTCTGTCCGGATCATGTTAGCAATTGCCGCATTTTATGAAATCTGGCAAATGGATATCAAAACTGCATTCCTTAATGGATTTATTAAAGAAGAGTTGTATATGATGCAACCAGAAGGTTTTGTCAATCCTAAAGGTGCTAATAAAATGTGCAAGCTCCAGTTATCCATCTATGCACTGGTGCAAGCATCTCGGAGTTGGAATATATGCTTTGATGAGTTGATCAAAGCATATAGTTTTATACAGACTTGCGGTGAAGCCTGTTTTTACAGAAAGTGAGTGGGAGCACTACATCCTTTCTGATAAGTATATGTGAATGACATATTGTTGATCAGAAATGATGTAGAATTTTCTGGAAAGCATAAAGGAGTGTTTGAAAGGAGTTTTTCAAAGAAAGACCTCGATGAAGCTGCTTACATAAAGTTGTTATTTTATATTTCCTTATATCATGATAAATGTTTATTATTCATGCTAGAATTGTATTAACCGGAAACTTGATACATGTGTGGATACATAGACAAAACACTGTGTCCCTAGTAAGCCTCTACTAGACTAGCTCGTTAATCAAAGATGGTTAAGTTTCCTAACCATAGACATGTCTTGTCATTTGATAAACAGGATCACATCATTAGGAGAATGATGTGATGGACAAGACCCATCTGCTAGCTTAGCATAATGATCGTTAAGTTTTATTGCTATTGCTTTCTTCATGACTTATACATATTCCTTTGACTATGAGATTATGCAACTCCCGGATACCGGAGGAATACCTTGTGTGCTATCAAACGTCACAACGTAACTGGGTGATTATAAAGATGCTCTACAGGTATCTTCGAAGGTGTTTGTTGGGTTGGCATAGATCGAGATTAGGATTTGTCACTCCGAGTATCGGAGAGGTATCTCTGGGCCCTCTCAATAATGCACATCATGATAAAGCCTTGCAAGCAATTTGACTAATGAGTTAGTTGCGGGATGATGCATTACGGAACGACTAAAGAGACTTGCCGGTAACGAGATTGAACTAGGTATGAAGATACCGACGATTGAATCCCGGGCAAGTAACATACCGATGACAAAGGGAATTACGTATGTTGTCATTACGGTTTGACCGATAAAGATCTTCGTAGAATATGTAGCAACCAATATGAGCACCCAGCTTCCGATATTGGTTATTGATCAGAGAGGTGTCTCGGTCATGTCTACATAGTTCTCGAACCCGTAGGGTCCGCATGCTTAACGTTCGATGATGATTTGTATTATATGAGTTATGTGATTTGGTGACCGAATGTTGTTCCGAGTCCCAAATGAGATCATGGACATGACGGGGAATCTCGAAATTGTCGAGAGGTAAAGATTCATATATAGGACAATAGTATTTGGACACCGAAAGTGTTCCGGCGGTACCGGGTACGAATCGGGTCACCGGAAGGGGTTCCGAGCAACCCCCGACAAGCTATATGGGCTTAATGGGCCTAGGGAGGGACAGACCAGCCCACAGGGGGCTGGTGCGCCCCTCCACCAGGCCGGCCATCCCTAGGGAAGGCAAGGGAGGAGGGCTAGCCCCTCTTTCCTTCCCCTTCTCAATGGAGAAAGGAAGGGGGGGCGCCACCTCCTCCTTCCTTCTCCTAGTGCCAAAACAAGGAAGGGGGAGCCGAATTGGGGTGGGAGCCCAAGTAGGATTCGGCCTACTTGGGCGCCCCCTGGCTGCCTCTTCCCCCCTCAAACCTATATATATGTGGGGAGGGGGCGCCTAGAGAACACACAAACATCTGTTAGCCGTGTGCGGCGCCCCCCTCCACAGTTTACGCCTCTGGTCATATTGTCGTAGTGCTTAGGCGAAGCCCTACGCGGATTACTTCACCATCACTGTCACCACGCCGTCGTGCTGACGAAACTCTCCCTCGGCACTTTGCTGGATCAAGAGTTCGAGGGACGTCATTGAGCTGAACGTGTCCTGAACTCGGAGGTGCCGTATGTTTGGTACTTGATCGGTTCAATCGCGAAGACGTTCGATTACATCAACCACGTTAAACTAACGCGTCCGCTTTCGGTCTACGCGGTACGTGGACACACTCTCCCCCTCTCGTTTCTATGCATCTCCTAGATATATCTTGCGTGAGCGTAGGAATTTTTTTGAAATTGCATGCTACGTTTCCCAACACGTTGGAGGGGTGTGTAGGCCCAAGGCTCCCCAAGCGTCCCTTGGACCCACCCTATTCTCCTCATGCCCTCGCACACAAGGTGACGCGAATCCACTAGTGGTGCCCTTGAAGGCAGCAACCGGAACCTTTACAAGCAAGGTTGGGGCTCTCTCCACAACTTAATTGGAGGCTCCCAACACCACCACGAAGCTTCACCATAATGAATTGTGGCTCCAAGGTGACCTCCTTCGTCCAGGATGCCCAAATACCCAAGAGTAATAAGACCAACAAGTGAAAGTACGGGGGGGTCAAATTTCCTTTGGTGGAAGTGTAGATCTAGGTCTCCTCCCTCAATCCCTAACAAATATACAAGTTTGGTTGTCTAGAGAAGGGGATCGGGCAAAAATGAGCTTAGGGCAACAATGGAGGAGAGAGTGAGAGGCAAGAGGTAGGTGGGAGGTGGAAGAACCACCTCCTTATATAGTGCTCTCCTCAATCCAACCGTTATGTGCAGAAAACCACATGGGCGGTACAACGGCTGGGGGTAGCGGTACAACCGCCCAAGGCTGAAGTGCACGGCTGCAGCACCGGTCGCTACAACCGTCTGTCCTACCGGTTGTACCGTTCATACAATTATATACCAGGACAACCGTTCGTGTACCATTCTTGTACCACTCAGGACCTGAGATGAATCACCCTACTTGCGGTGGTTCGAGCGGTGATTGGGCTGGTAAAGCCACCCATAATGCATCCTCTGGTGGCCGCTAAGTACGGAGCAGTACAACCACTCGAGACCCCAGTTGTACCGTTTATATTCCAATAAATCAGGACAACTGGGCCGCCACCGGTGGAGCACCGCTACCTACCCGAAGGCACCACCCTTCGAGCGGTAGGTGAGTCGGTGCATGGCCTGGTAGTACTGCTTCTGGAGGAGGCAGTACAACCACTGGTGCCCACGGTACAACCGCCGAGGCAGTTACTGCTTTGTCCACTCCACGAGGGAGCAATAGAACCACGGTCACATGTGGTACAACCACTATGTGCAAGTTTTTCTACATAGGTTAGAATATGTGATCTCTCCTCACAGTAGAAGGCAATATCGTGGGTGCAATATGTATTTGTGTATGTGTTTGATTCCAGTACGGATTTCCTAATACCAAAGACACAAACACACGTCAGAAATGCCATCTTTCCTCTTTTCCATCTAGAGGCTCCACAATCATCTTGTGCCATATAGAGTATACCTGTGTAGCTTAGGCACACGGTTAGTCCGTGTTGGGGAACGCAGTAATTTCAAAAAAATTCCTACGATCACGCAAGATCTATCTAGGAGATGCATAGCAACGAGAGGGGAGAGTGTGTCTATGTACCCTCGTAGACCAAAAGCGGAAGCGTTTATCAACGCGGTTGATGTAGTCGTACACCTTCACGATCCGTCCCGATCAAGTACCGAACATACGGCACCTCCGTGTTCAGCACATGTTCAGCTCGATGATGTCCTCGCCTTCTTGATCCAGCAAGAGGGGCGAAGTAGTAGATGAGTTCCGGCAGCACGACGGCGTGGTGATGGTGGTGGTGAAGAACAATCTCCGCAGGGCTTCGCCTAAGCACTACGAAAACTATGACGGAGGATAAACTAGAGGGGACGGGGTTGCCGACACACGGCTTGGTGTTTCTTGATGTGTCTTGGGTGCTAGCCCCGCCCCTCTATTTATATGTTGAGCCCTGGGGTCGAAACTTGGAGTAAAAGCCTCCTCAAAGTCAGATTTTCCCAAAAGGCAAGAGTCCCACTCGGACTCCAGGACCAAACGCCACAATCCTTGGCGTCTGGCCCAGACGCCAGGCTCTCCGGCGTTTGGCCTCTGACCTCCGCAAAACTATCTTTTGCACCGACCTATAGCCTCGTGGGCCTGACCCCTTGGCCTAACCATATCATCCAATATATGAATCTTTACCTCCGAACTATTCCAGAGCTCCTCGTCATGTCCGTGATCTCATCCGGGACTCCGAACAACATTCGGTTACCAACATACATAACTCATATAATACTATATCGTCAACGAACGTTAAGCGTGCGGACCCTACGGGTTCGAGAACTATGTAGACATGACTGAGACACCTCTCTGGTCAATAACCAATAGCGGAACCTGGATGCCCATATTGGCTCCTACATATTCTACGAAGATCTTTATCGGTCGAACTACATAACAACATACGTTGTTCCCTTTGTCGTCGGTATGTTACTTGCCCGAGATTCGATCGTCGGTATCCTCATACCTAGTTCAATCTCGTTACCGGCCCCCCCCCCCCCCCCCCCCCCCCCCCCCCCCCCCCCCCCCCCCCCCCCCCCCCCCCCCCCCCCCCCCCCCCCCCCCCCCCCCCCCCCCCCCCCCCCCCCCCCCCCCCCCCCCCCCCCCCCCCCCCCCCCCCCCCCCCCCCCCCCCCCCCCCCCCCCCCCCCCCCCCCCCCCCCCCCCCCCCCCCCCCCCCCCCCCCCCCCCCCCCCCCCCCCCCCCCCCCCCCCCCCCCCCCCCCCCCCCCCCCCCCCCCCCCCCCCCCCCCCCCCCCCCCCCCCCCCCCCCCCCCCCCCCCCCCCCCCCCCCCCCCCCCCCCCCCCCCCCCCCCCCCCCCCCCCCCCCCCCCCCCCCCCCCCCCCCCCCCCCCCCCCCCCCCCCCCCCCCCCCCCCCCCCCCCCCCCCCCCCCCCCCCCCCCCCCCCCCCCCCCCCCCCCCCCCCCCCCCCCCCCCCTCATGTTTTGCTTGTGAGAGAAGTTTAGTCAACGGGTCTGCCATATTCAGATCCGTATGTATTTTGCAAATTTCTATGTCTACAATGCTCTGCATGGAGCTACTATAGCTAATTGCACCACTTTCAATATGTATCCAGATTAAGACTTAGAGTCATCCAGATCAGTGTCAAAGCTTGCATCGACCTAACCCTTTACGACGAACTTTTTGTCACCTCCATAACCGAGAAATATGTCCTTATTCCACTAAGGATAATTTTGACCGCTGTCCAGTGATCCACTCCTGGATCACTATTGTACCCTCTTGCCAAACTCATGGTGAGGTACACAATAGGCCTGGTACACAGCATAGCATACTTTATAGAACCTATGACTGAGGCATAGGGGATAACTTTTCATTCTCTTTCTATTTTCTGCCGTGGTCGGGCTTTGAGTCTTACTCAACTTCACACCTTACAACACAGGCAAGAACTCCTTCTTTGACTGTTCCATTTTGAACTACTTCAAAAACTTGTCAAGGTATGTACTCATTGAAAAAACTTATCAAGCGTCTTGTTCTATCTCTATAGATCTTGATGCTCAATATGAAAGCAGCTTCACCAAGGTCTTTCTTTGAAAAAACTTCTTTCAAACACTCCTTTATGCTTTCCAGAAAATTCTACATCATTTCTGATGAACAATATGTCATTCACATATACTTATCAGAAAGGCTATAGTGCTCCCGCTCACTTTATTGTAAATACAGGCTTCACCAAAAGTCTGTATAAAACCATATGCTTTGATCACCTTATCAAAGCGTATATTCCAACTCTGAGATACTTGCACCAGTCCATAGATGGATCGCTGGAGCTTGCACACTTTGTTAGTACCTTTAGGATTGACAAAACCTTCTGGTTGCATCATATACAACTCTTCTTTAAGAAACCCATTAAGGAATGCAGTTTTGACATCCATTTGCCAGATTTCATAAAATGTGGCAATTGCTAACATGATTCGGACAGACTTAAGCATCGCTACGAGTGAGAAAATCTCATTGTAGTCAACACCTTGAACTTGTCAAAAACCTTTTTTCGACAAGTCTAGCTTTGTAGATAGTAACACTACTATCAGCGTCTGTCTTCCTCTTGAAGATCCATTTATTCTCTATGGCTTGCCGATCATAGGGCAAGTCAACCAAAGTTCACACTTTGTTCTCATACATGGATCCCATCTCAGATTTCATGGCCTCAAGCCATTTTGCGGAATCTGGGCTCATCATCGCTTCCTCATAGTTCGTAGGTTCGTCATGGTCAAGTAACATGACCTCCAGAACAGGATTACCATACCACTCTGGTGCGGACCTTACTCTGGTTGACCTACGAGGTTAAGTAGTAACTTGATCCAAAGTTTCATGATTATCATCATTAACTTCCTCACTAATTGGTGTAGGCATCACTGGAACTGATTTCTGTGATGAACTACTTTCCAATTCGGGAGAAGGTACAATTACCTAATCAAGTTCTACTTTCCTCCCACTCACTTCTTCCGAGAGAAAACTCCTTCTCTAGAACGGATCCATTCTTAGCAATGAACATCTTGCCTTTGGATCTGTGATAGAAGGTGTACCCAACAGTTTCCTTTGGGTATCCTATGAAGACAGTCGAACTACATAACAACATACGTTGTTCCCTTTGTCGTCGGTATGTTACTTGCCCGAGATTCGATCGTCGGTATCCTCATACCTAGTTCAATCTCGTTACCGGCAAGTCTCTTTACTCGTTCCGTAATGCATCATCCTGTAACTAACTCATTAGTCACATTGCTTGCAAGGCTTATAGTGATGTGCATTACCGAGAGGGCCCAAAGATACCTCTCCGATACTCGGAGTGACAAATCCTAATCTCGATCTATGCCAACTAAACAAACACCATCAGAGACACCTGTAGAGCATCTTTATAATCACCCAGTTATGTTGTGATGTTTGATAGCACACAAGGTGTTCCTCCGGTATTCGGGAGTTGCATAATCTCATAGTCAGAGGAACATGTATAAGTCATGAAGAAAGCAATAGCAATAAAACTAAACGATCATTATGCTAAGCTAACGGATGGGTCTTGTCCATCACATCATTCTCTAATGATGTGATCCCGTTCATCAAATGACAACACATGTCTAGCTAGGAAACTTAACCATCTTTGATTAACGAGCTAGTCAAGTAGAGGCATACT